>JARHVA010006261.1:17500-235000 GCA_037957365.1 Torreya grandis | reverse complement strand
TCTCAACATATACTAAGACCTCATCCTCCCCATCTCCCAACTACTATTATTGTGTAGGATCCCCCTAAATGAGGTCCTATAGTGATGGTGGTGGTAGTGGAGGGCCCATCTATTATTTCCTTAATTTAGCCTATCCTCCTCTTTTGGTGGCCTAGATAGGAGGTACAAGTGTTGGTACCTATGGAACTGATCAGGTAATATGTACCCCTCTCATAAGTGGATGCCACACCAACTACCCCAACATTGTAACTCTCACCTCTCAAATCCCCCTATATAGAACTTTGAGGGTGGGGAGGTTTTTCATATAAGGAAAACCAAACTACTAGGTCACCCTATCCATAGGTTTCACCTCAACTTGTAAAAGCTTATCATGAACTTGGGTGGCCTTGGAGGCTACTAAAAAATAGGATCCTTCATTATCCCATTACCTAAACTTGTCTTGGTAGGGTAGGGAAACCAAATATGTTATTTTTAATGATCCCAAAACCTAGGGTAAAACATAGAAGGGTGCCACATCTATCCATTTGTTGGCCCTAAAATATTTTGGTTCCCCAATCAACACTACCCTATAATAGGGGATGATCTTCTCATAAACCTATCCTATGACAATGGTTGTGCGGTTGGTAGAAAGAGATCCTAGATGATCCACTAAACAAATATCCCTGTATGTCCATGCTAACAACTTTTGAATTTGGGAGTAATGTGCCCCTCTCTCCTCAATGTGTCACATGATTAGTGACCAACTATAAAACAATCTATCTATACCCTTATCCCCACTAATTGAGAGGCAAAAATACCAATTATGACCTTCCTTAGGTTAGGGATTATTGATCCATCAACCCAATAATGCCTCACCCCATAATGCATACCCACACAGGTGCACTAGGGTATTTAAAGTGATAAACCTAGCTTCAAGACTCATAACTACTACCAGAATATTGAATAAATACTAATCATTTCTTCATGGGAACCTATAATCTGATATAGATCTATGAGAGTGATCATCCACTATTTTAGGGACTAGGGGAACATGAATGTATTTTAGTTAGGGTCTTAGTAAGTTAAAATATCACATAGACATCAAATTAAAGTAGGGATAATCCTTGCCCATGCTATCCTTTGTATCCCTACTTGATAAAAAATATCCAACTCATCATTTGTCAAAACTGCCAAGACTTAAGGAAGTCACTCCTACTCTTGGGCCCTACTTCTTTGTATATAAGCACCTTACAATAAAAAATACCCCTAAGTTAACTTGAGAATTAATTTTTTTCTCAAAATAAGTCAAATTCCCTTCCTAATCCTAGCATATGCAACTACCCTCATTTGTAGGTGATGGTTAAAAAACTAACCTAAGTGATTATGTAATTACCCTAGTTGTTTTGAAACCACCCTAGGAGGGTGATATGTTACTATATTATAGAATTTTCATTACTATCATGGTGGTGATGTGACCACCTCCCTTTAAAGGGAGGTAGTTCCATCATGTATGTGGTGGTTCCATCCAACAATGATGTGCCCTTCTAAATCCCCCCAAAACCCATAAAATTTATTTATAATCACAAAAAATTACATTTCCCTAGCTTTCTCCTAACATAACAAGCATTTCAACACTAAAAAATTCAAATTTAACTAGATTTTAGCCAAGTTTTGAACAAATTTGTGGAAAAATGAAAAAGTCAATAAAAACTACTTGGTTATGATTGGTAGCTCATCCTACTAGTATGTTCACCATCCTCTCATCACCCTCATTTTCTTGAATATTTTCTCACTCAATATAGTAAAAGTTAGTCTAGAGCTACAAATCTCTTAGAAGCACATGACATCAATGAATTGGTTTTGGTAAGTTTTTTTATTATATTAACCCTAAAACTAGCTATTTAAGTTCAAAAAGTTTGTAGTTTTGACAAGTTTTCACATTTTTCATATATATTTTATTCATCTAGTCATATTTTTATTATATTTTACAATTTATGTTCCAAGGCTAAAAATTTAATACATTTCTATTTTTTGTAACACACTTTTGATGCTTTGTAGGTATGTGATGACCCATCACCAAGTTCAGTCCCCTAACAAGGTGATTCAAGTAGTATGATCTTCCCCACATGCATGGTTATGTAGAGCCCCAACTAGCTTCACTTCATAATTTTTATAAGTAGGGTGAGTATTCCTAACATCTTGTTTCCTTTCTACATGCCTTTACTTAGCACTACACCTTTATAACTCATGACAATGCACCCTCATGAGGGGACAATATGTATGTATTAAAAATTTACACAATACAACATTCCTAATACAAATTTAATGATGATGTAGTGACCTCTTATTTTATGCTCCACATGGAACCCTCTTGCTTTCATCCCTTCCTTATTTCTCCTCCTCTCTCTTAGGCACCCCAAAACACCTTTTAATAGCCATTGTAGATTTCATTGGTCTTATTTTTGAGATACCCCATTGGTCATAAAAGATCCATTTATGGTAATAAAACCAACCTCCTGATTTATGAAACTACCCTATTCGTGATGGGTTTGTCAAGGTAGTTGTGTAAATGACAATGATGAACCTATCATATTAGGGTGGTTACATTTTAAATATGTAGTTTATTAATAGTGAATAGTAATTACATCCTCTAGGGTGGAGGTTTCATAACTACCCTTTCAAATAGGGGTGGTTTCATCACAATTTAAATTATTTACAAAATTAACCACCACAAATCTATTTATGATGCATTTTACATATTTGGTGTCATATTTATTGATTTTATCACCTTGTGTTCACTTCCAATCAAGACCAGATCACTCCCTCTTTTATTTTTAGTCATTATTAATTTATCTCAAATTTAACTCCCAATTGGACTTATTTAAACAATAAGTCCATTTTTGTTCTAATTTCATATCTAAAAATTTCCATTAATAGTTATTATTTGAAGCACTTGCAACCCCATACCTACTATAATTTATTGAAGATATAGCCTCTATATTTTTCATGTCAACTAAATTTCCACATGTTAAAAAGTTTTATTGGCTCAAAAAATTAGTCTTTTCAAATTAGAATATTGACCAAATTGATTTTAGTTTCCATCCATTTATGGTTGTCTACATTTTTCCCAAATCTTGTGTATCCTCTAGTTAGAGAGTTATAGGAATTAACACAAGGATAAAAGGAGATTGCATACTGAGGATTTTCACATAAATATACTACATGTATTTCAACTAATCTATGCCTTGGCCATGCTAGAGTTCACTTTCATTTCCATTATTTTTCATTTATTTGTTTAGATCAGTATAGTTGTTATTGTAGTACATTAATTTATTTATCTAGGAAAATAGAAAATTTTGATAAGGAAAGAGGTTTATTTATTTTCATTGTATTTGCTACCAAAAAGAGTAGTTAGTTTTGATTATGTCTACATTCAAATATATTCATTCTCTTTCAGTTATTAAAACATTTCAAAAACCATTCATAGGAAGATTTTAGTGAATTTTCAAGACATTTCCAGCTAACATAGTATTGCATTTACAAGATCAAAACAAGTTTCTTACATTACAAAAAATTAATAAGTCAATAAAAATAACTTAGACAACCTTACACACACCAATATATATGACATATTTTTTATTTTTATTTATTTTGATATATTAAAAGTTTTTTTTGTTCTCTTTTAAAAATATAAAATTAGAAATTTCACTCTTTGTTTATCTTTAACAAATCAATTGAAAAGCTTGTTTGTAGACAAAGAAAGATATTATAAAGTGTTGTGACATTTTTGTTTTATATCATATTTATTTTTAATTTATTTCATAATTATATGGCATAACTTGCATACATAGTCCACCTCATATAAGCAAAACAACAACACCTAGTTTTCATCTAGACAAAGCTAGGAAAAATCAGCACTTTGCATAATATTATAGGTTTCTTCCCCTCTCTTTTGTAGGAATTATAAATAACTAGAAAATGATTAAAAAACAATATTTTATTTCATTTAATTTCATATTTGGTTTCATTTAATTCCATTTTTTTCTTTTTTTTTTTAGCATTTTAATTCTAGTAAGCAAACATTTACTTCAATAAACCTAAAAATAAATCAAAAAAATAAAAACTCAACAAAAATAGTGTCAAGAAGACTTTCCAACACATGTGAGTACCTAGGTATCATTAAAATCCTTTCTAACATGTTAAATCATCCACACTCCATCAGAGTCTTGCCCATCTATGCAAACACCCTATATAAATTCTTTCTATGAGCATCACAACAAGCACACATAATAATCCATTTCCTAAAAAAAATCATATGCTTTACCTTGGATTTTGACTACCCTCCTTTGAATGACCCTTATTGAGATAGTTGGTCTTATCTAGCATTGGTTATTCCCTTTATTTAAAGCACATGATCCCATAGTTGCCACACAATCTAATATTAACACCAAGCTAAGATGTGAGGTATTGTGTTCCACCCTATCTCCTCACCTTATTGTTGGCTCCTTAATTTCCTTTGATGAATAAGAAATAATTCCCAATCCACCCATCATAATCCTTACTCAAAATAGAGAATGTTAGTATAATGACATTCAAGCCTAGTTTCCCATTCATATCTCATTCTTCTCCTCGATTCTATCCTTATCTTATATCCCCACATTTTGTGGATAACATTGAATGTGCGTATCCAATATAAAAGAGTAGACCTTTTTCCAAGATTCATTCATCCAAATCTCTCCCATTTCTCTAGTCCTATCATTTACTAAGAGCTCTGCCTTGTGTCTCAAAAATTGAAAAACCATGGAATTTTGTTTTAGCTCAACTAGATGCTCTTAACAAACATCAAGATGCTACTAAGGTCTTTTGTTTCTCTCATGATAACCCATTACTACCACCTAGTCTAAATCCCATTCCACTCAACAACCAACCAAATCCATAACCCCATCCTTTATGTTAGTTACCTTGGCCAAACCTTGGGGATTTAAATTCATAGTTTAACATGTGTTATTTTCATGCATATATTTCTAATTAGGGAGATACCTATGACCATCCCTTGGATAAGATCACATGATAGTATTTTATTTTCAAATATTTTTAAAATACCAAAAAATAAAACAATCAAAAATGAAAAAATATTCAACATTTAAATATCCTATTAGCTCCTTATCATATACATTATTAGTTATGTGTTGGTAGATATCATATCATTTTCATTATATATACACACATATATTTTCATTATATATACACACATATATATACAAGCATATCTAGGCACCTAACATATGCACAATGGATGTTGGGATTTCCCTCTAATAATGTCATTAGTATATTGGAGGCATATTCTTTTTTGATCATGATTCACCCAAGATAGTTATTATATTATAATTTATATTATCATGTTTTGATCTTATATACTTATACGTACCTTTATCCATGCTTAGATTTTTCACAATGTACTTGATATGTTATGTACTTAATGTTATTTTTATAACACATATATCTAGGGACTAGTATGATATGCTTATGTTGGTTGATTAAGATTATGGGATTTATTTTTTACACTTCATTCAGTGTTTTCCTTTCTTGATATTATATTTCATTGAATTTACTATTTGAGCATTCAAATATGCTCCATTTCTTGTGGCCCACATGCCTATGTTTAAATATTTAGACATTTGAATATGTCCTAGTTTATTGTACATGGACATTTTAACATGTCATGATCTTATTTTTGGACATTTAACTAAGCCATGTCTCTTTGATTGTGTGGCATTTGAATATGACCCTTGTATGTGGTATCCTTGAACCATTGTCATTTGTCTTTATTTTTAGTGCTTTTGTGTGTGTGTGTTTGATTTTTTATTGAAATTATATCATTGCTCTCTAGATTTTTCCATGATTTTCATCATGCATCTCAAAAATTTATGTGATCACATACTATGTACCTCATTTCTATATCTACATAAACATGCTACTCTTATATGTTACATGATCAATATATAGATTATATATTTCTCTTATCCTTTTGAGGTAAGGTAACTACCAGTTTATACTTCTCCTCACCTCAAAGTGGGGAATATCAATGGGCTCATGTCATAGAGGCATGGTCTCTACCCCTTTATAGTTTTTTATTTTAGTGGGGGCATGCCAAAAAGGCATGACCTCCATACTTATTCAATACTGAGCATCTCTAGATTATAGTGGGGTATGTTATAGAAACATTTTCTCCACACTTACATCAATTCTCAAATTCTATAGATTCAATGGGGGAATGTCATGGGAACATGTCTTCCATACTTCAAAATTTCAAAATTATTCAAATTTCATAGTTATATGATTCATAGACACATTTGTGGCAACATTATATACATTAATACCATTGTAATACATAGGTTTCAACTTGAGACATATATGAGGTGCATATGCTAGGAAATAACACTTTAAATTATAAAATCAAATAAAATTTTATATTTTAAATATTATTATGGACCATTATCATACCCATAATAGATTTATATGGACTTTATTGAGCCAATCTACTACAGTATTTGGTTCATACTTTTGACAAGGTTAAGGTGATTGAATCACTCAATCTTACTAAGTTTATAAATTAGTATTTATTAAACCATATATATTCACTATATATATATATATATATATATATATATATATATATATATATTGATTTGATTGGAACACTCACAATCACCATGTTATAATTATGATTGGGTTACATAATTGAGATATTTTTGATGGCCATGTCTAATTAACCTTTTCACCAAACTTGTGGGCATGTTTTTCATAATATATATATATATATATATATATATATATATATATGTATATATATATATATGTATATATGTATATATATGTATATATATATATATGTATATATACATGTATATATGTATATATACATGCATATATGTGTATATACATGTATATATGTATATATACATATATATATATGTATATATATATACATATATATACATATATACATATGTATATATACATATATATATATATACATATATATATATATATACATGTATATATATATATATACATATATACATATATATATATATATACATATATATATATATATATATACATATATATATATATACATACATACATACATACATGTGTGTGTGTGTGTGTGTCTGTGTGTGTGTGTGTGTGTGTATCACCATGTTACAATTATGATTGGGTTACATAATTGAGATATTTTAGATCCAAGGTTATATAATAAATCATCTCTTCAAATCAAATTATCAAAATTCAAGATGGTTGCACCAATACACAAGTGTAATCCTAACCTTGCTCTTTTTATTTTTAAGCATTTAAAATTACTTAAAATTCTAGATTATATGCATTGATTATATATTGTAACATGTTATTGGTTGTAGTTTAGTCACCAATAAATAACTCAATTTGGACTCACGTAAATTCAAGGTGTGTTATAGACATTGAGACATGAAATTCTTTCCTTGAAACTATAAATTTATTCAACTAGATCAAGGGGGAAATGTAGACACTAAATAGGTCACTCTATGTAGTTGATTACAACAAATTACATCCTTTCTTTATTATTTCAAACCTATAGGGATAATACTCCTATACCTAATATGAAAATAGGGATGAATAGGGTAGATGCTTGACTGAGTGATTTTGGTAAGTTACCTAATGAGTTGCTAGGTTAGGAATGAATGAGGATTGATATTGTATATATACCAATCCCTTTTTAAAATATATCACATTAAATCACTTAGTTTAACCTTTTAAATATGTTTCATTTATAAATTGGATGACTTTTGGGCATTATAAACTTAGTTTCAACATGGACACTAGTGTCAACATAGGCATCTAGTTAGGAATCAAGTGTTTGGGAAGCTATAAAATATGTACAAGTTCAAAATTTGTAGAGAATGATAATAATTAGTTTTATATCATTTTTCATGTTATAGAGGGTCTAGTCATCAAAATAACAATGGTCAAGTTAAGAGAAAATAAATTTGGCATAAAGAGAGTGAATGTCAGTCTTTCAATGATGGAAAGGTCTTTTGATAATGGCAAGGTCTTATAAATAAATGGTATGACAATGATATGAATTTTCCAAGTGTACAAGACTAAGGTGATATATAATTCATATTTAGTGTCTACATTTCCTCCTTCAATTTAGTAATGAAATTTATAGTTTAAAGGAAAGAAATGTGTACCTAGGTGTGTATAACACACCTTTCCCTTATGTGAATCCAACTTGAGTGATTTTTTGGTGATTGAACTAAAACCAAGATCATGTTAAAATATATAATCAGTGTATATAATCTATAATTTTAAATAATTTTAAATGCTTAAAAGTAAAGACAGCAAGGTTAGGAATACACCTAGTGCACCTAAGTTGGCCTAACGGTGAATAACATGTGCTCCCAAAAGTGAGGTCACATGTTCTAATATTATAGGGGGTAACATATGCACACCTTCATAAAAATTATCCATATGCAATGGGGGTTGACAAGTGGACTAAAACGTGTGTTCAATGCAATAAGTCATTCCATAGGCAATGGCTAGGGATATTATTCACTACTAATTTGGGCATTCTAGTTATAAAAATGCCTATACCCAAACTTTTGAGGGTGAATTCATGAATATAAGGGTGCATCCTGTGCTTCCTACCCTTCTAAGGTGAGTCAAGGCTTATTCTTATCTCCTCCTCTAGTGTTTGGGGGTATTTCAAATTGACTTTTACATGCCTATTATGTGAGCTACCATGAAAACTCTAAAAATGAGAGGATCAACCTCGAGAGCATGGGAAGATAATGTTTAGTCTTTGGAATATGTTATGAAGAGCAAAGGTTTTAGGTTTCCATTGTATCCATGGCCCTCTCAAGTTAAAAATTCTTCTAAGTTGTTGATAGATTAGTCAACCTCTAATAGGGATTTAGATGCTAGGGTTTCCATGGATGTAGTTAATTCCCAATCAAAGGTTCTAAATCCCATTGTGGTAGACTTTAAAGGTAAAACTCTAGTAAAAATTATTGAACATGAAGAATGATATTTAGAAAGAGGCTTGATCTATCATTTTAATAAGTTTTGGCCATCTATTTTAGCTTTGCATAAGTGGATTTCATTTTCTTGGAAGCTATTATTGATTGGTAATATGGAAATTTAACCTTGTGTGAAGGGTTTATTTATTATGGCTTTCAATCATTTTGTTGATAATATTAAAATTCTTCAAGCTAAATACTAGACTTTTGATAATCATCTTGTGTTGATGAATCCTTGGTTTCCTGAGTTCAATCCTTTAACCAAATATATTTTTGTGCATCTAGTTTGGGTTAGGATGCATATCTCCCTCTTAAATTATGGAATAAATATGGGATTACAATGATTGGTAAAGCTTTTTTAGATTTATTAGAAATTGATGTCACTTCACATAATTTCTCTAGGACAACTTTTTCCAGATTACTAGTTTGTTTATATATCTCTAAATATTTACCTAAGAATTTGGAATTAAAAGTGCAAGAGATTTACTGGTATTAATAGATATATTTTGAAGGAATATCCTATAGATGTAGGAACTACTTTCAGTTGGGTCATGTTTTAGCTTCATGCCCCAAATCTAAGAGAAAATTTGTTTCTTCTTAGGGAAAGGAGAATAATGAAACATTGTTGATAGTATTTCCTATTAAAAAATCTGGTATGTCCTTTAGTAATGTAGTAGAGTCTTCTCTAGTTAAGATTTTAGCACTGGGAAAAAAATATGTGGCATCTTCTTTATCATTTGTTTAAAATAGTGAGAAGAGAGAGAAGGTTATGAAGTCTTGGAATAAAGTAGATAAAAATGAAGCTGATAAAATGATTGGCATAGTCACCTCAGTTTCATAAAAATTGAGTAATGAAAAAGATTAGAAAGTGGTGAAGATTAGAAAGAAAGGCCATAGCATTCCAAAGTATCCTAAAATGACTTTGTGTTCTCATGGTTGATAAATGTTGGTAATGTAGTATTTATAAGTCATTTTTTTTAAGTTACTATGGCCTGAAAGTTTTTTTCATTAAAACTTTTAGATGCTTGTATTTTATGTTTAATTAGCTAGATGCCTTAATGGTTTTATCATTAAGCTAGTATTTTTTGGTTTTTTAAAATATTTTTTTTATGGGTTTGGAACCCTTATTTCCCAAGTATGGATAAAAAAATGTTATGAGTACACCTATGTATCAGTACAACCATCTTGCCTTTTCAAAATTTGATTTGAAGATATGATTTATTGTGAATCCTTGGATCTAATATTAGGATGATTTTTAAACCTAAAATTTTACACACACACACATATATACATATGTATGTATATATATCTTAATCAATATGTGAAAGATATTGTCCAAAATATAAAACATTTACAAGCTAAGGTTAAAAATATTAGAAGAAAACATTCCCTAGATTTCACATGTTATCACACTTACAAAATTCTGAAATTGGATAAATTTCATAGTTATATGATTCATATACACATTTGTGGTAGATTTCAATATATTTATATCATTAGTATACCTAGATTTTAACTTGAGACATATATGAGGTACATATTCCATGCAAATAACACTTTAAATTATAAAATTAAATCAACTTTTAGATTTAGAATACTACTATGGACTATTATCATACCCAGGTTGGATTTATATGGACATTATTGATCCAATCTACTATGGTAATTGGTTCACATTTTGACAAGATTGAGGCTATTAAATCACTCAATATTACCATGTTTATAATTTAGACTTTATTAAATCGTATAGATTCATTAGATATATAGTTTGATTTGAGTGGATCACTCACACTTGATAGGTCATAAGTATGATTGGGTTGCATAATTGAGATATGCTCTATGTTCATGTAGAACTCACCTTTTTCTAAGGTTGTGGTCATGTTTTCCTTAAATATCATCAACACACACACACACACACACACACACACACACACACACACACACACACACACACATCACTTTCAAATTTAAAATTTTGTCCTAATCTCACCTCCAAGGATTCAAAATAAATCATATCTTCAAATCAAATTTCCAAAATACAAGATGGTAGCACCGATACATAAGTGTACTTTTAACATTTCTCTCTTTAATTATAAACATTTAAAGTTCTTTCAAATTCTAGATTATATACACTTATTATATATCTTAACATGTTCATGGTTGTATTTTAGTCACCAAAAAATAACTCAAGTTGGACTCACATGTTTCCATGACATGCCCCCCACTATAATCTGGAGATCTTGAGTATTGAATAAGTGTGGAGATCATGAATTTTTTACATGCCCATAATAAGATCTAAAATTATAAAGGTGTGGAAGCCATACCTCTATGCATTCCCCCATTGATATGTCCCCTCCTTTTGAGGTGAGAGGAAGTAGAAACTAGTAGTTACCTTACCTCAAAAAGATAATAGAACTATATAATCTATGTATGGATCATGTAGCATATAGAAGTAGGATGTCTAGGTAGATATATAAATGAGGTACATAGTATTTGATCACATCAATTCCTAATTTGCATGTTGTAAATCATGGAAACATCTAGAGACTAATATTACAAGATCAACAAGTAATCAATTACACACATAAGATCACTCAAAATCAAGATAAAAGGCAATGGTCCACAAAGACTACATATAAGGGGCATGTTCAAATTCCACACAATCAAAGGGACATGACTTATTAAAATGTCCACAAAACATATAATTACATGTTAAAATATCCAAATGCAATAAACTAATATGTATTCAAATGTTGAAATAGGTAAACATAGGCATGGGGGACATAAGAAATGGAGCATATTCAAATTTTTGAGCAATAAATACAATACAAGATAATAGAAAATAAGGAACACACTTAAGGAAGTGAAAAAAGGAAATTATGTAATCATAAAAAAAGTAACATAAACATTTCATATCATCCATAGACATATGTGTTAGCAAAAAAAGTTAAGTACATAGCATATCAAGTACGTTGTGAAAGATCTAAGCATGGATAAAGTCATGTTTAAGTATATAAGCTAGAAACATGATAATGAAAATATCATATAATAATGTAAATTAGGTGTATCATGATCAGAGAAGTAGATGCCCCCAATGTAATAATGACATGATTAGAGGGAATTCCCAACATCTATATGTGCATATATCATATGCCTAGGTATGCATGTATCACACTTAAAAGATGTGTGAAACATATGTGTATATATAAATAAAATGGTATAATATCTACCAACATGGAACCAAAAACATACATGTCAAGGAGCTAATAAGATATGGAAACACTAACTATTTTTGTATTTTTAATTATTTTAATTTTTTGGGTATTTTTAGAATATTTGAAAATAAAATACTACCATGTGATCTTATCCAAGGGATGGGCATATGTGTCTCCCCACTTATAACCTAGTGTAATAAATGGGTGGTATTATTAAGGAACATGTATAGATGTAATATCTAATAGTATAAGATCTGTGATGCTCTACATATGTATAATATGACTCTTTGGGCATGAGGGAACAATATAAGGAATGTGGGTTCATGTAACCCATCATTAATTATTATATAATTTATTTGGAATAGTAAAAATAGGAACATGTTTTATTGCTCTAGGTAACTAAATATGGTGTGTAGTAGTAGATGAGGATTCTATGGAATCCATTATGTATTTTTGATGCAATGGTTTCTCAAGTGTTTTCTACCTGGGAAAGGATATTACCTATTACTTACTTTTTTATAGAGGATTAAACTTAGTGTGTTTTGTTGGGGATCAACCAATAATTTGATTACACTTATGAAAGCAATAAACGCGGAATTAAATCAGAATGATAAGTAACTAGAATGATAAATAGCAAATAATGAGAGATACAAGAAACCACCCTGAAAACTTGTATTAAACTCTTTACAGAAGGAATACAATTGAAGAAACTTCTTTCTTCCACACCTCTCTCAGATGTACAGATCTCTCTCTAGATCTCTTTCCCTCAAGAGCTCTCTCTCTCAAGTACAATCAACTCCAACAACCTGGAATGATTCGCATATACAAATATATACTATTTTTCAACATTACATTACACTACAATAAGCTAAGAAGATCTAATCCTACATATAGAATTAGGAAACTTGAGCATGCATTTACAACCAATAGTTATGCCTCTTAAATAAGGGCTCTAAAATAGTCTTACTAATAATAGAGATGCAGACTTAAGACTATGACTTAATCTATCATGTAAACACTCAGTTCTATCCATAGAAATAGGTTTTTGGACACACAGGTAATCGACATCGATTCCTGCCTGTTTGCCTGTGACCGACGTTGGCTGATCCCTGCCGATGCTAGCATCTTCTAAACTAGTCCTGATCGACGTTGATTGCTCATGACTGACGCTGGTGACTGTGTAAACCTACAACTATCAAATCTACTCACTTGGTGAAGCTTTTAGGCTCCACACCTTAACAATCTCCCACTTGGAGATAAACAGCTGCACCAGTACCTATACAGCAACATCTTCTAGCTCCTCCATCTTCAACTCAATCATGAATACCAACAGAAGTTGAATGAAGATTCAACTTCTTCTTTGTAACCAGCTTGGTTAACATATCAGTAGGATTCTTATCTGTATGGATCTTCTCCAGCTTCAACTCACCATTTTCCAATACCTATCTTATGAAGTGGTACCTAAGCTGTATGTGCCTTATTCTTGAATGAAAGGCTGAATTCTTAGCCAAATGAATTGCACTCTGACTATCACTGTATAATCTGTAACTCTCTTGCTCCTTTCTAAGCTCTTCCATGAACCGTGTCATCCATATCATCTCTTTACTAGCCTCTGTGACTGCAATATACTCTGCTTCTGTAGTTGACAAGGCAACAACCTTCTGCAACTTTGATATCCAGCTAACTACCGTCCCACCAATAGTGAAAACATATCCTGTGGTGCTCCTCCTGCCATCCAAACCACCTACCATATCTGAATCTACATAACCATGTAGAGAAGTGTCTGAATCTCCATAGCACAGATGCCTACTGTTGGTTCCTCTCAGATATCTAAGGATCCACTAAACTGCTTTCCAGTGCTCCTTTCTTGGATTGGCCATATACTTACATACAACTCCCACTACTTGGGCAATATCTGGTCTAGTACACACCATTGCATACATTAAACTCCCTACTGCGGAAGAATATGGAACTCTACTCATGTACTCTACCTCATCATGTGAATTAGGACATTGTTCTTTACTAAACTTAAAATGTCTAGCCAAAGGTGTGCTTACCGGTTTTGCATCCTGCATATTGAACCATTTCAACACCTTGTTCACATAATCCTCTTGAGACAAAATCAACATGTGATTTTTTGTGTCTCTCCTAATGCTCATGCCAAGGATTTTCTTTGCTGCTCCCAAATCCTTCATGGCAAATGTTTGAGCTAATTTCACCTTAAGCTTAGAGATATCCTGCATGTGTGATCCTGCAACTAGCATATCATCTACATACAACAATAGAATAATATATCTACCATTATTCAATCTCTTAAAATACAAACAATGGTCAAATTGACACCTACTGTAGCCATGCTTAGTCATAAACTTGTCAAATCTCAAATACCACTGTCTAGGAGCTTGCTTGAGACCATACAAGCTTTTCTTCAATCTGCACACTAACTTCTCCTTACCTTTGACCTCAAATCCTTCTGGTTGTTCCATATATATTTATTCATCCAAATCTCCATGAAAAAATGTTGTCTTAACATCAAGCTGCTCAAGATGCAAATCCTCAATAGCAACTAAAGACAATACAATCCATATAGAAGTCATTTTAATAATAGGAGAAAAAATATCACCAAAATCAATACCTGGCTTTTGTGCAAATCCTTTCACTACCAACCTAGCCTTATATCTCATCTGTCCATTCTCACATTCTTTCAATCTGTAGGTCCATCTATTCTTCAGTGTCCTCTTACCTACTGGCAACTCAACCAAATCCCATGTTTGGTTCTCCTTCAAGGACTCCATTTCCTCAACCATGCCACACTCCCACTGATTCTTGGATTCTACCTATATTTCTTCTTTAAAAATCTTTGGTTCTCCACCATCAGTTAGCAATAAATAGAATAATAAAGGAGAATATCGAATTGGAGGTTTATTTACCCTTTTTAACCTCTTAATGGGTGTCTGAGACTCATTCACAACACGCTGTCTACCCAAATTCTTTGATAGTGACCGACCTTGGTCACTTTCAAGCCTGTAACTAGCCGACGTTAGTTTTGCCTAACTAACATCAGTTCCTATCCTACCGACATCGGTCACTATCTGACCGACATCGATTTATATTCTACCAATGCCGGTTCCTACTTGGCTGACGTCAGTCTCTGTGTTTTCCTTTCTGTGATTAATTTTTCTTGCAAGCTCATTTTGGACCGTCACCTCATCTAATTCTCCATTGCTCTGCCCAGATTGATTCAGCTTCTTGAGCTAATCACTATACATCACTTTTTCATTGAAAACAACATCACGGCTCCTAATTATCTTGTTAGTTCCTAGATTCCAAAATCTGAAACCGAAATCATCAGAGCCATAGCCAATAAATGTGCACCTCATAGAATTAGCATCCAGCTTCTTTCTATTTTCCTTATCAATGTGCACAAAGGCTTCACAACCAAAAACTTTGATAAATGAGAGATCTACCTTTTTACCTATCCATGCCTCTTCTGGAATTCCACCATCCAGAGCTGTAGAGGGTCCTCTGTTAATCAGATACACTGCAGTATCAACAACTTCTACCCAAAACTCTAAGAGCAAACCAGCATGCAATCTCATACATCTTGCATGCTCCATAATTATTCTATTCATCCTTTTAGCAACTCCATTTTTTTGAGGTGTCCTTGGAACCATCCTTTGCCTATGGATTCCATGCATATAACAATACCAGTTGAACTTATAGCTGTAAAACTCACCACCATTGTCAGATCTCAGGCACTTCAATCTTCTGCCTATTTCATTCTCAACCATAGCTTTCCAAATCTTAAAAGTCTCAAATACATCAGATTTCTTTTTAATACAATAGACCCATACCTTTCTTGTAGCATCATCTATGAATGAAACATAGTACTGTGATCCTCCAATAGAAGCAACCTAAGTCGGTCCCCACACATCTGTGTGAATAAGCTGTAACTTATGTTTCTTCTTTATTGACCCAGTCTTGAGAAAACTCACTCTCTTCTGTTTCCCAAAAATACAGTGCTCACAAAAATCTAGATATATGCTTTTCAAATTTGAAAGCTTACCTTTTGACTTAAGAGTGGACATTCCCTTCTCACTCATGTGGCCAAGCCTTGAGTGCCATAATTTTGCATCCACATCTGAAGTAGATAATACAGAAGGAGAATTGTTAGTAACACAATTACATAAATAGAGAGTACCTACTCTCTTACCTCTAGCCATTACAAGTACACCCTTGGTCACCTTCCAAGATTCAGCTGTGAGAGTTACTATACAACCCTCATCCCCTAACTTTTCTGTAGAAATCAAATTCCTCTTCAAGCTAGGAACATGCATAACATCTCTCAACACCCATGTGTTGCCATTCTACATTTTCAGCTACACTTTACCTTTGCCAATAATTTTACAAGGCTCATCATCCCCTAAATACACTATTCCAAAATCTCCATGGATATAGTCACTAAAATATTCTCTATTAGGGGTAGCATGAAAAGATGCACCAGAATCTAAAACTCAAGATTCTATATTATTATGCAAAGAGAATATTAAAGCATCTTGTGCAATACCTGCAACCTTTGCTTCTTCTTTTCCTTCATGTTAATTTTCCTCCTTAGGCTTTGACCAGCAATCTCTGCTTATGTGCCCAATCTTTCCACAATTCCAGCATTATGGCTTCCTACCATTTCTGTATTTGGATCTACCTCTCACCTATGACTTAGACCTTGATCTCCCTTTCTTTCTCTTCTCTTTTGCCTTCCCTTTCTCTCAAAACTTAAAGTGTTCCCTGATGTTTCCTCTATGCTTTTCCTATAAATTTCCTCATTCAAGATAACACTGACAACATCCTCTACTTTTAAAATATTTGAAGCAGATGCAGTATTACTAAATGCCATTACTAAGCTATGCCAGCTTTCAGGCAAAGAACATAATATTAAAAGAGCTTTAATTTCATCATCAAACACAATATTGACTAAACTTAATTGATTTACAATTCCATGGAAATCATTCAAGTGATTAGATACAGATCCACCTTCTTGCATACGCAAATTAAATAACTGCTTCATAAGATATACCTTATTAGAAGCTGAGGGTTTTTCATACAAATTTTCCAAAGTAGTCATTAACTCTACTGTAGACTTTGCCTATGATAAATTAGATATCACAGTAGATGCCAGACTTAGTCTTATAGACCCCAGAGCCTTTCTATCAAGAACTTCCCATTCTTCATCATCCATGTCTGTGGGCTTCTTTGCAATCCCACCTAACGGTAAGTATAGATCTTTCTGATACAGATAATCCTCTATTTTCATTCTCCAATGTTGATAATTTTTGCCATTAAACTTCTCCATTTTCAATTTAATTTATTCTGCCATTGCTTCTCCCACTCAAATAGAAATCCCTACAGAAACCCCTGTGAGTACCCTATAATCAATACACACTACACAGATCTGAACCACCTGTTAGTGAACCTGAGCTCTGATACCTCTTGTTGGTATCAAGCTCTGAAACTAAAACCAAGGCTCTGATACCACTTTTTAGGGATCAACCAACAATCTGATTACACTTATGAAAGCAATAAATGCAAAATTAAATCAGAATGATAAGTAACTAGAATGATAAATAGTAAACAATAAGAGATACAAAAAACCACCCTGAAAGCTTATATTAGACTCTTTATAGAAGGAATACAATTGAAGAAACTTATTTCTTCCACACCTCTCTCAGATGTATAGATCTCTCTCTAGATCTCTTTCCCTCAAGAGCTCTCTCTCTCTCAAGTACAATCAACTCCAACAACCTGGAATGATTCTCATATACAAATCTGTACTGTTCTTCAACATTACATTACACTACAATAAGCTAAGAATATCTAATCCTACATATAGAATTAGGAAAATTGAGCATGCATTTACAACCAATAGTTATACCTCTTAAACAAGGGCTCTAAAATAGTCTTACTAATAATAGAGATGCGGACTTAAGACTATGACTTAATCTATCATGCAAACACTCAGTTCTATCCACAAAAATAGGTTTTTGGACGCACAGGTAACTAACATCGGTTCCTGCCTGTTTGCCTGTGACTAACGTTGGCCTATCCCTACCAACACTGACATCTTCTAAACTACTCCTGACTGACGTTGGTTGCTCATGATTGACGCCGGTGACTGTGTAAACCTGCAACTATCAAATCTGCTCACTTGGTGAAGCTTTTAGGCTCCACACCTTAACATGTTTGATAATTAACTACATGGGTATAAACTTATTTTGTTCAAATGGATTTTCATATGGAATTATGTAAACCATTTTGTTCAAGTGGATGTTCATATGGAATTATGGAAACTATAATTACATTGTTGGCATGAATGTATTTAACACACCTTTGCATTATAGAAGTTAATACATGTAGTGTATGTATCCAAGGTCATCCATATAAAATATCAAAGACTCTTGTTTATGGAATAACTAATAATGTAGTGACCAAATGTGTGGGTCCAAATTGGAAAGGTAGGTCAATTTTTTTAAGGATCTATTATGAGTTCCATTGAATTCTCTAACCAATTTGTTGAAGGGAGTAAATCATCATGTGTATATCCTAAATAATTTATAAATGTCATAGTGTAAACATTATCAATATAACCATTATCAATCATAACACTATGTATAAGTTGGTGGTTAAGATATGCTCAAATTAATAATGAATGAATATCTGAGTCATCATCCATAATATCACTATCATAAAAAATAATAGAAGTTTTATAAATCATGGGAGGTATATTTCATGTATAAATACCAATAATACCATCTAATGGGTGCTCATAATGTGGTGGAGGAGGATGTGGATTATAGGTCATTTTCACTTTTGGTTCCTTCTTATAATGGTCTTATAAAGGGTTGTTAAATATATTATAATTCTAGTGATCACCAAGTTATGAACTTCATTCCTTTGGAGGGTTATCAATAAGGTGTTGGATATTATGCTTCAAGGTAAAACATATGTTTTTAGAATGCCTAGGGCCTTGGTGATAATCACAATAAGCATTGGAATAATATCCTTTGGGTATAGGTTGAATCATATCAATCTTTATAAGATGAGGGAGAGATATGAGGTGACTCTCCACAAGATCCAGAAGTAATGACACTCGAGACTCAAGTAAGCATGTAAAATTTCTCCTTATTGCATTAGATAAGACAAGTTGATTAAGTTATTTTGAAACTACATCAACCATAGTATTTGTTTCATTTATAGGTTATGTAGGTTTTACCTTATAACTTGTTTTGATAGTGAACTTGGTATTTGATGTAGTCTATGTGTTTGTTACATAATTTTCTTCAACGAGACATGTTTCATTTCATAATCATGAATATTATGGCATAAGTCATTAAAAGATTTAAACTTTTTTAAAATAATGGAATCATGTAATCGGGAAAGCAAAATTTTCTTTAAGGTGTCTTGAATATCTTTATCTTCTATTATATTGGTCATTTTAGACAACATCATCTTGTATCTTAAGACATATTCATTGATAGGTTCATCAATTTCTTCTTTGATTTTTATAATTTGGGAATAACAAACCTTTTCGATAATGTTAGTATAGAATTGTGCCAAAAACTATTTTCACAAGATGTTTTAATGTTTTTATTGATTGGATTGGTAATTCATAGAACCACTTTATAGCATAGTCCTTGTGTCTCCTTAGGAATAGTTTAGTCCAAATTTTATCATCAGAGGCATGATTAAGGCATGCCACATAAAAATATAGAATATTTTGTTTAGGATCACTTTTCCATCATAAAATGTGAACTTAGGTACAAAAAAACTATTTGGAAAGGGGTGAAAATATATTTCATGTGAAAGAGAGTTATACAAAAACTTTTGTAAATCAATAGCATAAGGTGACTTCATATAATTTTGTTCAATATTTGTAACCTTAACTTACAAAAGTTTTATAGTTTGGTCAAGATATTGCACACCTTGATTAAATTTTATATGTATAATTGAGTGTTTTTTCACTTTCAGATTTACAAATCATCCTAATCTCAGTTCTAAGGCTTCTTACTAAATCATATATTCAAATCAAATTTCCAAAAGGCAAGATGGTTGTACCAACACATAGGTGTACTCCTAACCTTATTGTCTTTACTTTTAAGAATTTAAAAGTATTTAAAATTTTATATTATATGCATTGATTATATATTATAACATGATCTTGGTTATAGTTCATTCCCCAACAAAGCACTCAAGTTGGACTCATGCAAAGGCAAGGCATGTTATACACATCCATGTACACATTTCTTTCCTTTAAACTAAAAATTTCATTACTAGATTAAAGGGAGGAAATGTAGACATTAAATATTAATTATATATAGTCTTATCCTTGTGCACTTGGAAAATACCTATAATTATTTCACCCTTCAGTTTTAAGACCTTACAACTACCAAAAGACTTGAAATCACTATCTCTTTATGACAAATTACTTAACTCTTTGCCCAACCACTATTATTATGATGACCAAGACTTCTATGATATAAAAATTGATATAAACCTAATTATTATCATTATCTAAAGGTTTTGGACATATACCTACTTTATATATTCCAAGAAGCTTGAATCCTAACTAGATGCCTATGATGATGTTAGTGTCCATGTTCAAACTAAGTGTCTAGTGCCCAAAAGTCATCTAATTTGCAAATGAAATGTATTCAAAAGGTTAGCTTAAGTGATTTAGTGTGAGATATTTTTTTAATGGATTGGTATATATAAAAGATAAACCCTTATTCATTCCTCACCTAAAAGCTCACAAGGCAACTTACCTAAATCACTCAATCATGCATCTACCATATTCATCACTTTTTCCATATAAAGGATATGAATAGTATCCCCACAAGTCTAAAGTATTGATATTTCCATATTTTCAAATTTATAAATTACATGAGATATCCAAATTTACATATTTTTAAATTTATAAGCTAAGACACTCTATGTACTTGTGTATCATGTATTACATCCTTATACACAAATGAGCCAACTTGTAAGTGATAAATAAATAAGTTTGAGGACATATTCAAAGTATTAGCTATGTAGGTAGTGCCCATTGCTAGAGGGGTCCTTGGTGCAACTTGACATTATGTGCTCACTAACCCATTTTAACCACAATCACTCCAAGGGTGAGTAAGTTAAGGTTTGATCATTTAAAAAAGAGTGGTAGCCTATTTAAATAATCTTAACACACCAAAATAAAGGTTAAAGAAAAACTACAGGTATTTATGTGGTCACATCTAGATTCAATCATTATTTTATACTAGACATATATTTCTAACTTAAACACCAACATAGATATAATTGTCTATATCTAATGTAAGCATTTGAGGACATAGAATGTAAAATTATAGAATCTAAAAATATTCTAGAATCATGATCTAGTCCAATTCCAATAATTTTCAGCCCAAATTTGCATGTGCCCAGTAAACCAACTAAGTGTTCTTGTTTCTAATTTATTTCAATATCAATAAATAGTTGTACTTTATATTTTTGGCATATCTCAGTATTATAAGTTCAAATTATTTTTTTATCTAAGTTTTAAAATTAATTTCCCTACTATAAATCTTTTTATCACCATTGTGCTTATTCATTTCTATATTATTAACCCTAGATGATTTCGCACATCTAAATTTAAGGTTAGACAAATATATACATTTTCTATCCACTATATTTTTTAGTTTACATGTATACTTGATGGCATATTAGATATAAGCGTATCATGGTATATATGATTAATGAATTTAACAGTTGTTATACTTTCACATTAATCTTGATTAGTTTTTGATGTTTGCATTACCATTATATTCCCTTTTTTAAATGGAAGGGCCACTCCCAATGGGGAGGTGCATGGGGGACTATTCTTTTATGGTCACATGTAAAATTCCAATATGATTTTATCCCTCCTTAAAAATTATCATGACTTAAAATAGTTGCATACTTATGGATAATTCAATATGTGATTACTCATAGAATTATTAAGCATTTAATGTATTCATTTATTGTACTATTTAATAGTGGTCAATGACAAGATTTAATTTGATGTAGTTTTATGTTTTATTGTATAATAGAGGTTATGATTTTACTCATTATATGGTAATGTACCTTATTATATCTCTTATATGATGTTTATTTTATAATGTTATACATGGGTTATTGTATATGTTGTACTATACAATTGAAATTATTATTTCTCTTATTCAAATCATATTTTTTTATTCTCTGAAGGAATGTATAATGAATAAAACTTGATTCAATGGAATATGATTATAATACCTTTATTAATTTAGAATACATTATGATTAATCAATAAATACTAATTTAAAAAAATTGAACTAATTGAGTGAGAAATAGTAATGACACTAAAGGTAAAAAATGTATGGTAATTTACATTTCAAACTAGGTGGTTCCAACAATGTGATAAAATACTATTTTAAAAATGTCCTTATGTAATATTGGCTAAATTAAATCATGAATTAAAAGAATGCATAAAGATATTCTTTATTATTTTATCTCCACCCAATATGATGCCACTTTTCACTTTGTGTATTGTCTTAGGTCTGCATAGTCATTTTATTTTGCATTTCAATTATATATCTTGTTGCACCAGTCATGATTTAGTTTTATTTAGTCTAGAGTCAGTAGTTGTTATATTATTTTTAGTCTAGGTTTGTTTGGACACTATGTTTTAACATGTAGTTATATTCAACCCTAGGATTAGCATGACCTTTGTTATAGCACTTGTCCATTTGCACTTAGTCATGGTTTTTATAGACATTCATTCTTTGGTTTCATATAACATATACATTTAATGTTGGTTTTTTCATTGTGCATTCATTTTTAGTTTTGTATGACTGTATTTGGTTTTGCATATATGGCTCAATTTGCCTTAAATTTTAAACTTTGAAAATGCTACTCAATGTTTTTTGGTGTTTTTTATGGTGTCATTATTGAATTTGTAGTTGCACTTGACTTAGGGTTTGCATTTTTATTAATTTAATTCTTACTCTAGTTTTCACTCAATTATAAATTTATCTCTGGTTATTTCTTTTGGATTCAAATGGAAGTTTACTCTTGTTAAAAAAATTCTATACTATGGTTTTTAGATGATTTTTGATGTGCATGTACTTTAAAAATATTAGTTTTTAATATAACACTTTGCATGATAATGAATAAATAATATAGTAAGGTTGGAATTATTAAGGAAATATATTGATAAAATATCTTGCATATAATCTTTTTAAAATCACATATAAATTTTAAATGAGTTCTTACTAAATCTATAATATATTATTTACTATATTCTCATCATGAAAATAAATGTTTTTATAATATTTAGAGGGTTTCATGCACATGCGCACGCGTGCACGCATGCACACGCACACACACACGCACACGCACATACACGCATGCACACACACACACACACACACACACACACACACACACACACACACACACACACACACACACACACACACACACACACACACACACACACACACACACACACACACACACACACACACACACACACACACACACACACACACACATGCACATGCACACACACACGCACTCACGCACACATGCACACACACACACACACACACACACACACACACGTACACACACATGCACACACACATGCACATGCACGCACGCACACACACACACACACACACACACACACACACACACACACACACACACACACACACACACACACACACACACACACACACACACACACACACACCCTTGTGTGTGTGTGTGTGTGTAGACACACACATATACATATCTATGTATATGTATATGTGTGTGTGTGTGTAGATACACACATATACATATTTGTGTGTGTGTGTGTGTGTGTGTGTGTGTGTGTGTGTGTGTGTGTACACACACACACAGAGATATATATAAAGGTTTTCATGTTCATATGAAACAATATAGTGTAAAGTTACAAATACTATATATGTGTAAACAACAAGGTAGCATATGTATTTTAAGATGCTTGAATGTTTTTAGTTGATGTATCTTTTAGAAAGTACAAGATAATGTTTGATTTATATTAGTTTATTGAGACTTCTATATCAATTTCTAAAATTAAAACTTATTTTCTAAGTTTTAAATGACTTCTAACAAGATTAGCATTTTGATTCAATGATTTGCAATGAATAACATTAAATTATTTTACAATTTTTTAAAGATATGATTGGTTTCTATTTTATAATAGTGTTCATACATTTTTGTTTGCATTTTTTTAAAGGATATGATTGAAATAATAAATCTAAATATCTCATATACTTTCATTTTTGTATAGAGATAAGGTGTTTGATTGGATTAATGGATCTCAGAGTTTAGAAAGAAAAAATGTATGGGTTAGAGGGAGTCAACAATAAGACAATGATGTTATTACTTGAGGTAATTATCGAGGTATATTTTATAAGTCGACTAGTGTATTTACATGAGGTTTTCATCATGGTACTCATGTCTCCATATACTTTAGTTCTCATTACCCTAATTTTTAGAATGTTTTGAATATGTTTCCTAATGATTCCTTTCATGATCATGGCAAAAGAGATTCTCATAGAGGTAATTAAAAAACACATCCAATTGGATGAATTTTATCAACTAATTATTATCACATATTTATTGCATGCAATAAAATGCTCACACATGTAAATCCTATGTCATATGTTGAGACACCCCCTTATAATTACTCAAAATAATTTTGTCATTACACCTAAAAACATTGAATCTTATAGTTGTAAATTCACTAGTAACCCTTCACTACCACTTTTGATAAAATGTACTGAAGAGGATAAAGTTAGAGGTGGAAGATGAATCTAGAATTGTCACAAAAGTATATTTTTCTATGACACATATTGAGTGTATAAAATATCAAACTAAGCATGGGGAATATCAGATTGATTTGGCTTTAGATGATGGGTAGTATTTTATCTATTGACCAATCTTTTATTTTTCAAATTATTTGTAACACTCAATAATTTAATTTCTATTTTGTTTAGATAGTGGTTGAATTTGTAGTAATTTTATGGATCATGGTAGTTAAATTATTTTTATATAGTATTTCAGTTTAATTGCTTGCAAAGTTTGGGTGTTTTGATATGTTTTTTAGTTGATTCAGTAATCAACATTGTACTACATCAAAATTTAATGGATAAATACTTAATTTGATTTTTATCATTTCCTAGAGATATAAATTGATATAGTTTAATATATATGGATTAATTACTTTATATTAATCATTGATTATTTGTTTACCTGCATAATGATCTTTATTCTAAGTAGTTAAGTGGTTAAGTGGGCCTCCACCTGATCGATAATTATTTGTCTTTAAAATTTTGTGTCTTAATGTCTTGACAAAGATCATTATGAACTTAAATAAGTTCAATTATATCCTATCCCTAGATATATCCCAATCCTAAAAGGAAAAGGTAAAGGAGGGACCTATTGATATCTAAAAATTAAAAAGTTTGGATAAAATACCTTGGGAGTTCGAGCAGGGTTACTAATAACACTAATAAACCTGTGAAGAATAAGATTAAAAGTATGAAGGAAATAATCAGAAGTCATAAGAAAACATCAAGAAATGACTATAGAGTGCCTCTAAGCCTACAGGGATAAGTCAAGGGAAATAGGGAAATTAGGGACTTTAGGATAGGTAGAGTAAAATGGGATATTCAATAGGGACTTGTATTGATGTTGAAGAGGGTAGTGAAGATCTAGGGGAATGTTGAAAAGAAGTGGAACATGGAAGCAAACTAGTCAGAATCCTTTAGTTGAGAATATGGATAGGGGGTCTAAATATGTTCCCACTAATAAAGGGGAAACATCTTAAAATAAACATCTAAAGGATCAAAATAAGGCCTTTAACAATTTGGTTACCTCACTTAAAGGTAAGGAGAGCTCAAATAAGATAGTAGAAGAGCTTGACCCCTAATAATCTATTATGTGGTGGTTTATGTGAGAGATCACAGAGCTGAAAGGTAAGGTTGACTCCCTATAGCAGGAAAACTTAAGGATGAGTCAAATATTTTCATCCAGTGAGGAGGATCAAAAAATTTAGAGTTTATCATTCAAGGTGGAGCTATTAGAACAAGAGAATGAGAAACTTTGTAATACATAAGTTTTTTAGTGAATTATAACAAAGTTGTTATGTATGAGGGCATCCAAAATGTTGAAAACTTGAGAGCTCATCTTGGTGAGCTTTTCAAGCCCAGTATCATTGGCAAAGTGAAGGGAAAGAAGGGTCAGAGTATTGGATCTCAGTATGGCATGGACCATGATAAATCATTGCTAAAAATTGATACTAACTTCAAAAAGATGAAATCTTGTTGGGAATATGGCTCTGGTAGTTTAGATTTAGATGAGTTTCTTTGGTTGTGCTTTGTTAGGTTTGAGACTTTTTTTTAGTTGTCTTTAGGCCTGGTTGGTCTTCTTTCTTATTTGGTCTTTGGTAAACCATGGTTACTTTTATGTTTTTACTCATCCTAGGGTCTAAGGACCCTAGTTCAAAAAAAATTCCCCTAACCTGGATTAAAAAAACTTAAATAAGTTAATTTTATGAAATTATTCATAAAGGTATAATTAAAATTAGTTAGATTTAATAAAATTATTTAAAATTTATTTTAAAATGTTAGTTCTAACCTAAAAGTATATATAAGTTTCAAATGAGACCTTAAAAGAACTTGAAGACATCATTTAAAAAGGGAGAAACACATAGATAGGTGAAATTTTTCTTCTAGTTCAAAGTTCATATTGTATTTTATCTTTTAATATAAATCTCTAAGATCAATTGTTTTTGATAAGGTAAGGGGGAAAATCAGGGGTCAAACCCTTCATAGAGAAAAAAAGACAAGAAGGCAATCAAACAAAATATGCCTTCAGAGAAACAACGGTACTAGCTGAGAACCAACAGACACAAAAACAAGAAACAGAGAGACCAGAGTCAGAGGGGACTCTCCTTACATAATCATTGATTTGATAAGATCATTAAGTTTCTTAGTATTCTCTAAATTTTTAGTAGGCCCAGTATTACCCACTTCTTTCAGCATAGACATGTTCAAGAGGATTGTATTCCAGAGTCCCTTGGTGAAATTCTACTCCAGCTTCTGAATACGATCCTTTAGGGCCCGAATTTTAGATTTCCAGTCAGTCTCATTCTCTATTTCCTTGCCAACTTCCTCAACATAAATTTTCCACTTATTGTCAGTAGTTCCCATAGTGTCAACACCATGATCCTTAGTAACCTCAAAATCCCTAGTCTCCTACTTCCCTCCTGTGTCCTCAGAAATTTCCTATATTTCTAGCTCCTTAGACTCTTCCTCCTGAGTTGCTTCCTCTGAAGCACTTTCTAAATAATCAATAATTCTGGATTTTAGGGCTGGTTTACCAGCAATCCTCCCCAACCTATGAACTATAAAGGAGAAGCCTTCCTTATTAACTTTGGAAGACTTATAAGATTTGCCACCTTGGCCCCCCATGGTCCTACCTATATTTTTGTGGGTCCCCTCCATGGTCTCCCTAATATTCTCTTCCTCCTCATCAACTTTCCTCCTCTTACATTTCTTGCACATAAAGGAGTTGGGGGAGTCAACATGGGTCTCATCTAGGGTGGAGAAAGAAACATCTTTTATTTTGGTAGGAGCAGGGGAAAAACAGGACTCATCAATAGCATCACTAGACACCAAATTGGAATGAATGTCTCCATTATCAATTCTGATAGTCTTGGATGGCTCGAGGGCGCGATGAAAGTTATACAAGTAGAAAATGAGGCCCTGGTGTAGGTGAATAGGGTTCATGTCTGGCTTTACAAGAATACCAAATATTAAATTCTCTGATAGTGAAGTGTAATGCTTGGTATAGTCAAGTATATCCAAGTTAATTATTTAATTTATAAAATAATTATCTAAATATGGGAAATATTCTTAACATTTTGATGATTGCATAATAATATAGTCATATTCATGTGTCTAAACTATAATTATTTATGAATTAAAAAATTATAAATATAAATATAAACTATTAAAATATGATGTATGATGATTTATATGAATATAGTAAAAAATAGAGATCTATAAAATTTGTAAATTGGTAAAAATAAAAACTAGGTTTAAGGTTAGATAATTTTCTTTGTAACTAATTTATTAAAATTGTATTAACCTATTGTAAGATGTGATTGTATGAAAATAACCAAAAACATAAATATATCAAATAATAATGACTCGTTCTCTATTAGGACATGAGCATAATGTGTTATTATATGTTACTGTAACTTTATCATGTCAGACTATGTGTTGATTATGAAAATTTGGGTTTGATCACATACACCTATATGTAATTTATTTTTATGTGGATCTTCTATTGATGTGAAAATGACCTATAAAATTAGAACCCTAGTCCTACACAAGCACATGAAAGGAGATCCAATACAAAAGTGTAAAAAATGGGTGAATTTTGAATGGTTGATTATCCTAAAAAAACCATTGTTGACTAAGTGTTGCATATCCTAAAGGGGCCTCGGGCCAATGTATTTATCCATTTATGAAAGATCATATGAATGCAACTAGATGATTTTATTAGAATTATTTACAAAGGATACCCTCATCCTTTAATAAACAATGTAGACTTGGCCAAGGACTATAATATTACAACAAAATTCTAATAAAGATATTTACTCATAAAATAGATGCTTTTGAAATAGATGATAAGTGTCATGTAAGTGATTTCTAGGGTCCATTCAAGTATGACCCTTGATGTGATTTTATAGAGATATATTTTGAATATTTTTGATAACCGAGTTATTGATATACATGAGAAAGTGATTAGGAAGTGTGTTGTTTTGAAAAGATAATTACTATAGTGTGGGAGATAAGTCTTCACTACTTGATAGGTACACATTATGCCCTTATCTTCCTAACTCAGACTTGTCCTAAAAATATAGAGGCTTTTGAAATAAGAGTGATAGTAGATTATCCATTGAGTAAGAATAAAATAGATAAGTCTAGAAGATGTTCCTAGTAATTACAAGGATTTTAAATATTTATTATAAATTATGAGTCATCAAAATAGTGAATTGGCTAAGCAAGGTAAGATTTCAAGAAAAAGCATTGTCAAGAATTTATTGGTTAAATTTTAGTGTATATATTCCCCCCCCCCCCTTATTCTAGTTATGCATAAAATTACTAGAGTAAAGGAAATACAAAACTTAGTGTGAATACATATTTTTTCTTTGTCATAGAGATGTGCATGCCCCCTTGTTGAGGCATGTAGATAAGTGTTGAACATGTATAAACTTGAGAGTGATCAAGTCTAAAATTTAATAATCATTTAAGATGATTTATTTAGAAATATTATATGCCCCAACCCTCATATAGTGCTTTCTATTGTTTAAAGAGATGGGAAACAAAAAAAATGGTTTGCTAAAGTTTAACCAATAAGCTGAGTGTCACTAAGCTCTCACCCATCTCGCTTGTTTAACTAGAAATAAGAGGTGAGAACCAATACATGTCTCACTAAATTGCAACCAAGATGTGGAGTATCATTAATCACAAATGTGGTCCACTTTTAAAATATGAATCACACTACTACAGATGCATCTAGATTTAAAATGTAAATTCTTGAAACATTGAAACTTGGAAAAATAATTCTATATTTTTCAAAGTATTATCTTGGTCATTAATACATAGCATTCCCCTTGTACTATATAGAGTACCAATTTTATCTTTTAAAATTTGTTTTAAATCTTGTAATTGTCTATGCAAAAGTGTATATGTTCTCAATTAGAATAAAAGAGGAGTGCATAATAAATTCGAATAACCTCATAAACTAAAAATTCATATTATAAAATGTCAAATATAAAATGTATTTCTCGTGAAAGCTTGTATATAATCCTATTATGATGCCCCCTCTTTTAGATGAGGGAAATTTCTTGCAAATCACTTTTCTCAAAAGAAAAAAGTGAGCATTTTAAAAATATATAAGTATATAATAGAATGTTGTATATATGAATTTTATTATAACCTTAGAGATGTAACATTGAAGAATATAAAGATCTTATATATATAATTTCATCATGTAATTTGAATATAGCACTGAAGTAGTGTATGAATCATGTAAGGAACTTACAACTATTGAATATGTATTTTAAGCATAGTATTTTTTGAAAAATGAGGCATTGAAGCACATAAGTAGTATGTGCATTATATGTATCATGGCACCATAAATTTAATGTGTTGAATAGAATTATAATTTTTCATAAATTTCATACATGAGGCCCAAACACTAAATACACTGAACATGTACATGTTACACAAACATAAAAGGGTAAAGGTCATATACATATGGTATGGTGATAATATACAAGCAAGAGGGTATATGTTGAACTTGCACAAGGCCAAGGGCCACATTCAATAATCAAGTAATTTAAGCCATGTTATATAGTGAATATAGCATATTTTTATAATATGTATTTATGTTCATGTTAGTAAATAACATATTCATCATGACAAATGTAAATTATGAATGAAAATGAAGCATTTTTTTAATTATATCTCAACATGAAAAATATGTTGTGGATAAATACAACCTATAGTAATATCCATATAAAATGATGATATGCCCCCAATTGAGCAAGTTTATTTGGTAAAAGTCTCACCCAACATAAAAACAATGTAAAAGTATGTATTACCTTGAAATTTGACTAATATTTGAATATATGTTTTGCTTTGTGATGAAAAATTGTATAAGAGGTCTTTGTGACTATGTTTCATTTGGAAATAGAGATCTAAATTGCACAAGGATAAGTCCATAGTAGGTATATAGGTGCATAGTGCATTTTTGTCTAACGGTGTGACTTTGTCTCAATTGATTGTATATTGTAATTTCTGATCAAGACAAATTCTTCTATGTATGAGTTTTTCCTAGTTCTTTAAAAATCTCTTATTTCAAACTCATATACCTTATGAAAAGAATTGTGTATTGAAAAGGTAATGAAATATGATATGTATTGAACATAAATATAGATGGCATATGAAAATATATAATCTAAAAACATGAAACTATGCTTACAAATCATGATTTTAGTTTTTTTTTTTTTTTTTTTTTTTTTTTTTTTTATAAATTTAAAAATATTCATAAGTAAAAGTTGAAAAATAAGGTAATCAATAAGGTTTTAAAAATGGTATAATGAGGGGGATACTTAACAAAAATTTACTAAGTTGTTGAATCATGATATAAAAAGAGAGAAAGCAAGTGAAATTCCCTTGTTGTAGGTGTAATTGTTGCATAGATAGAAAGCATGACCATGTAACCTCATTTAAAATTAGATATATGTAAGGATCAAAGTAAAAATGAAATATAGAGCATGTATAGATGTATAAAAATGAGAAAATGAGGTTCCATGAAATATTTTATTTGAAATTTTAGTAAGATAATTATTTTAGACTGTTAGAATTGGGTTGACGAAAATAATGGAAATAATTTCCCAAAATTATAAATAGATCTAAGGGCTAGAATAAAAATTGGAATAAATATAAAATAAGCTATGTAAAGGTATTAGTTAGGAAAGGAATATAATTAAGGTCATTATCCAAAATAGGATGTTAGGAGGCAATGGTAGAATGTATCAAACCAATGATCTCATCAATAGAATGCTCATATGTATATCCAACTCCTTGATAAGGAGTAAGATCTTATGCAAGAAAAGAAGTGCTATGTATAAATTTTTTTGAATCTAAATAAGAACCATTTTTTTTAATTAACCCTCTAAATCACTACTTACATATCTATCTAAACATGTATCCTTTTTCATAGGAGGAGATGATGTAAAAACATGTACCTATGTAGAATCCCTCAAAATATTTTTTGATGTTATATGAGATAAATACAATGTGTTATGAGCCACTTTATACTTATAATTATATATATTGATTTTATATCAAAGTTATAATGATCATGTATGATAATATTATGCTAAAAATAGATGTGGAAAGTACAATATCATCATGCTCATGACTAGGTGAAAGATCTGAAATACGCTCATGCTCATAAGTAGGCACAAAAAGTAATTTTGGAAGATGCTTCTTTGAATGTAAATCATGATCTTTAATAATTTTATAAAGTAACTCATTATATATTTTCTCAATGATTATGCCATCCAATTATTATGGAGTAGGATTAAGTAACATTGGGTCCATCTTATTGAATGCCTGAAATCTTATCCTATTGATTATCATGAATTAATTTTAGACATTTATGAAATTTAGAAGGAACTGATCTAATTTTTTATAACCAAGGTCTCCTTAATAACATATCAAATAAACATATACTTGGTAATACTAATAAAGGAGTAGGAAATATAATAGGTCCCACTATTAAAGGTAGTATGATATGTCTAAGAGTATCATATGTATGACCATAAAATACTTTCACAACTCTATATTTATGTTTTATATCTTGATTTATATAACCAAGAGAATATATAGTGTTATGGTGTACACATTTTCACTTGATACATTATTTATCATAACACTATGGATGGGTTGCATGCCAATATATGTTCTAATGAATAAACATGTCTATAAAAATCATCATTAGCAATTTTAGAATCATCAAATTTAATAAATGGGAATGATAGTAGCTTGCTTGTAACTATACCAACGATTTTTTCAAGTGGATTCCCAAATGAAGATGTAAGAGGATGATCATTATATGCATAATTTACTTAAGAGTTTTTATTTTTATCTTGTGCTTCATGATTGGAAAAAATATCTTTATACATTTTCAGCTTTGCATTCTCATTTTATTATGGACTAAAATCTTCAATAGGTGCACCAATGTCAATAATTTTCCTATCAATGAGGTCTTGAATTTTGTGCTTGAGCTTTATACATCTATTAGTGTAATGCCCAACACATCTATTATAATCACAAAATGCATTTCCATAGAATATTTGAGATTAAGGTAAAGATAAATATTTTTCCAATGGTTGGAGAAGTGTAATAACATTACATTCACTGAACTTATGTAGTATCACATGAGGAGGTGAAAGTAACTTTGAGAATTGTCTCCTTGGTGGAGCTTGTAGTTGAAACTTTTGTGGTGGTTGTGATATAACATTGAATTTAAATTTAGCCTCATTTTTTATTTCATTATTTTTACTGTTGTAGTTGGTCTTTATTTGAAACTTAATATTTTAATTATAAGGACCATTGCATCTATATTTGAGTTTTTTAATGTATTTAGTTTAACATCACATTCTTTAATTATATGACATAGTTCACCAAATGATTTGAAATTATCAAACATAATAGACTCTTCAAGTAGATTAATTAAGACTTGAGTAAAAACATATTAAATCTCATTATTAGCCATTTTATTTTTTATTTTAGATAGCATGGTCTTGTATCTTAAAACACACTCACTAATTATCTCATTTGGACCTTGTTTGAGATTTTTAATTTAAACATAGGATAATTTATCACCAATTTTGATATAAAAGTCTGCCAAAAATTGATTTTATAAAGGATTGAAAGTTATAACTAATTGGAGATAAAAATCATATAAAAATATAATAAATTAATATTTGAGACTTCATGAAAAGAGATTGGCTAACAATCTTTCATTATCTACATAATATAGACAAGTTTCATGGAAGGCACACAAATATTGTTTAGGATCACATTTACCTTCATAAAGAGGAAGGTTAAGAGCCAAAAATCCAACTAGAATAAGAAAATTTGAAATTTGAGGAGCCAAATTGTCATGCAATAAGGTACAAGAATCTCTGTAAGGATTATCTTGAGAAATGGTTTGTTCAATATTAGCTATCTTGGCTTGAGAAATAAGAAGGGATTGCTTAATAGAATCATTAGTTATAGTAAATTAATGGGTGAAAGTAACTAATTATGTATAAATATGGATATATGTGATGGTATAAGTAACAAAATTAGGACTTGCATAAGTTGATTTCTTAAGTTCTTCTCAAGCAACATATAGAAATGAATCAATCTTTTATAGATGTATCTAACAATAATCCAAAATTTAAACATGATTGGCTTCGGTATAAATTTTAAAAATAAGGGCCATGATGTGCCTATCAATAGTATGAGGTGTGGGTGTCATAGTGGGCCACAATCAAAGGTTACTTTGGATAGGATCGAATGCCTGAAGAAATTACCTGTATAGTATCAAAATAAAACATGAGCCAAAATAATGAATTGAATAACAATAGTAAAATGTTCATTAATTAATTATCCATTAAATATTTGTGAAGGTAAATTATATAGGTTAAATATAAACATGTCCTCACATCTTCATGAATATGGGAATATATTTTACAATGACCTAAAAATACACCTAAGTAAGTTAAATAACATATGTAAGGAAAACAATTAAATGGAATAAAAACTTACATCAACGCACCCCCATTAAGTGTAGCTTAGGTGAGTATTGGAATTAGGTCTTAACACAAAATCCTAATGAGGTACCCACATATATATAAATTCCCCCCATAGAGGAGGATGTTGGATCTATCTGAACCTAAAGAAGAGCACACAAATGAAGATACTTACTCTTAGTGAAGGGTTAGGTGAATATATCAACAATTTGCTCCATTGTTTATATCAATCAAAGATAAATGACTTACTCATGGATGAGATCTCAAATTAAATACATGTGAATCTTGATATGCTTGGTATATTAAGGAGGATAGGATTCTAATATATCTATATTGTGCTTTGGTTATCATAGAAGATGACTATTGGTAGTCAAATATAGATGCCAAATTTAATGAGAATCCTTTCAATTAATATCCTTGATGGAAATTTTAACAACTCTTTTATATTTTTCCTCTATAGAATATAAATTAATAGCATCATGCTTCTTGCTTGACCAATTAATTGAACTTGAACCAATGGAGAAATGGTATCCTAAAGTAAACTCATGATTCTAAATATCACTAGCCTATTATTAATCTATATAACTAATTAAGTCAACATTGATGCCCACTCCATATTGAATCCCAAAATTATAAGTATCCTAAATGTAGTGAATAATACACTTAGTTACTTTTTGGTGTAGCTCATTTGGTTTCTACATAAATTTAGATACCATGCCCACTGCATATAAAATATCAAGTCTAATATGTATAAGATATATGAGATTGCCAACAAGTTATCGATACAAGGTGGAATCAACCAAAGGAGATGGAAAATCAATGTCAAGTTTCACACCAGATAGAAAAGGATTTGGTTGGCTTATATTCAACCATTTTAAAACATGAAAGTAAATCAAGAACATAATTATATTTTGAAATAGTGATCTCAAAGTTAGACTAAGAAATTTCAATCCTAAGGAGGTAATGAAACAAGCCCAATTCATTCATTGAGAACTTATCAAACAAATAAATTTTCATTGTTGTTATGGTGGATGAATAACTCCTTATGATCAATAGTTCATCCACATAGATAACCAAAATCAATAATGAATCATCCGATCACAAAATTTAGACATTAAAACTAGAATGGCATCTAGTGAGCCCAATAAAAATAAGAAAGGAGTCCATCTTGGCATACAAAAATTGAGGATCTTATTTGAAGCCATAGATAGATTTCAAAGTTTTTAAAATAAGGAGGAATATTCCATAAATTATTTTGGTTGCTCTATGTATATTTCCTTGAGGTCACCATGAAAAAAGTCACTCTTCACATTCATCTAATAAACATCCCATTGATGTGTTGTGGTAATAGTGAAAGTGAATCAAATTAAGCTCATTTTAGAAACTAGGGTAAATATCTCATTATATTAAATGTCAAGTACCTAATAAAAACCTTATAATATAAGATGTTATTTGAACTTGTCTACAGACCCATCTGCTACAAATTTTATTTATTAGATCCACTTACATTGAATAAGTTTTCTTCCTTTATGAAGAGGGTCTAAATTCCAAGTTTTGTTTCTCAGCAAGGAACCATATTCATCTTCCATATCATTACCCACTTAAGAGTTCATGATGCCTCACATAAAAATTTTAGATATGAATAAATGCAATGAAATCATGTGGGGTATCCTAGAATTATGAATGTGTTTGCTTAGTTTTTTATGGATTTCCAACCCATTGGCTAGCACTTTCTAGTGTCCATCTATCCCAAAGAGGACCAATGCTTGGAGATTTAGGAGGAGATTCCTCATCTTTTGAATATATTTTTGGATGAGGAAGTGATTCCTCATCACTAATCTCATCATTATAACTAGAATAAGAATAGTGGATCATTAGGAAGTTGCTCAGATGGATCTAAATAATCATAATTATCATCAAATCATAATGCATCTAAGGAAGATGGAGTATCATGTTTAGATTCTATAGGACCCTTTTGAAAATTAACACTCCTCTCAGTAAACAACTCATGAGTGGTGGGATGGATAATCCTATATCCCTTAACACCCTTGAGATATCTATCAAAGATACAACTATGACTCTAAGGTTGCATTGGCTTACATTTCTTTTTCATAATGTGGTCCATAGTAAGAGATCCAAACACTCAAAATTGCTTAAAAATAGGTTTTTTACCACTCTAAGATTCAAAAGGAATAAATCCCTTCAATGTTTTATGAGGAACTCATTTATGGATATAAAAAGCATAGTTGATGGCCTCGGCCCAATATCAAGGTGCAAGAGACTTGGAGTGTAGCATATAGTTGGATATTTCCTTCAAGGACCTATTATTTCACTCTATAAAACCATTATGTTGAGGACTATATAAAGTTATACATTTTATTTCAATCCCATCTGATGTGAAAAAATTCTCAAAATAGTTATTGACATACTCATCACAGTTTTTGTTGAGAAAAATATTGATGGCTTTACCTGACTATTTTTATACAAGCACCTTGAAGTATTAAAAATGATTAAAGACCTAATATTTATTCTTAAGAAATTAAACCTAACTATACCTCAAAAATTCATTGATGAAGGTAAGCATGTATTTATTACTATTGAATAAAGGAACTAGAAATGGTCAATAAATGTCACTATAAACTAGCTCCAATATTTGTTCAACTCTCCATGATTTTTCCTTATCATAATTCACTTTAGGATGCTTATCAAGTATGCAATATTGGAAAACATTGTCATAAAAATGAACACTTATCAACTCAAAAACCATGTCATGATGATTGATTTGATCTAGGTAGCAATATTTGATATGGTCAAATCACTCATGTCATAAGCTACTCACCCCATATAAATGAGTGAGTAATGTAGTAGAGGGTTGATTGGGATCAAAATGTGATAAAGTATACAATCATGACTAGTGATATTCTTTCCCAAATTCAATTATGGAATCACTATCTACTTTCATAATATCCACTAAAATAGGTCTGAAATCAAATATTTTGTGTGAATTGTTGTGAGTGATCTTATAAATAGATATGAGATTGGTGGATAATAAGGGAACACATAGAACATCATGAAATGTCTCATCATTCACTTCAACAGATCCACTCCCACTAACTTCAGTAGAAATATCATCACCCAATGAGATGAAAGGCATAGAATAAGGCCCCAAGGATGATAACATATCCCATAATGAAGCCATGTGGTGTGATGCACCAAAAATAATTACTATGTGAAAGGCTAGGATGTAACTACAACAAGTGATTTCCCCTTATCTTTGCCCTTTTTACTATATTTATCCTTAAAAAACTCATAATCTAAAAAGCATTAATTGGAATAATTAGGGACACTAATATTCTTCTTCTTGAGCATATTAGGTAGTGGGTCAATCTGCATCTTCATTCTCTTGGTTTTATCATGCTCAGATTTCTTGTAATAGGCACATGTGAGTCACTCTTTCTTAGATTTACCATCTAAAGAGGAGGAGTATTTTGATGATTTTAATTTAGCATCATATCTTTGAACCTTTCTTTTCTATAGTTCTTTCTTATTTTTTTCTTCTCTTTTCTACTAAAAGCCTTCTATTTATCATGACTCACAATTAAGAAATGGGATTTAGATTACTTCAATGTACCAATTTGAATAAAAATATTTTTCTCTTGAATTAAGTCATCAACAAAGTTGTACAAGGAAGACATGCTCCATGTATCTCCAAAGGCACTCTTGTTGATGTGGAAGGTAGAAATGAGGATAGAATAGTTAGATCCAAATTTGGTAAGGATATAAAGAATCAATTGATCATCTTATTTTTCAATGATGCATAGTTTTAACTACAACTTGAGTGATTTAAAATTTGTGAAAAATTCATGTATATTGTCAAAATTATTTGGGCTCAAACTAATTTTCTCATTCTCTAACTCATGGCCTCTCATTATGTCTTATTTCCTAAATAGTTTTTCTAATGTGGTCCAAACTTCATTAGGAGTAGTTGTAGATTCAATATGAAAATGAAAGTTAGGAGACATAGATAAGAATATTAGACTATAGGATTCATCACTTATGTTAAATCAATTCAAATTGTCTACATCAAGTTTCAATTCAATTTTTGTACCCATCCTGATTCATTGTTAACCTTTACTTCTCAAGAAGATTTAAACTTAAGTTTTCCACACATGATAGTTTAACAATGTAAGAACTAGAACATGATTCTAATCCATGGTGAAGAAAAGAATTATGTGTTGAAATATATATGTAATAAATATGATGATATGTAATCCCTAAAAATATATATAGGTTTAATTTTATAATGCATGATAATATAACCAATCTGTAGAGCTAAAAAACTCACACTTTTAAAAAAATAGTTCCTAAGAAGGAATTGTCAACTAAAAGTTATGAAAGTTTGAATGTTTCTTGATTGTAAAGTTAATGATATCCACTTTTGATAAATTTTTCATATTTAAAATATTTTTCCAACATTTATGAGGAAAACTTAAGTCCCCTTGGGTTTGCATAGATTTTGGGTGTGTAAAAAGTTTGGCCCAACTTTATGAAGAAAAGTTAAACTTCTTTGGGTTGGTTGTGACCAAGAGATAATGTCCCATGTGACCAAGGGGATAAAGGTTAGGGTGAGTACACCCCCTTCATTGATTTTATTGATGTGGGAGTAATGTCACCCCAAAAATAGTTCCACTTTTTAAATTACTAGTTCCACTTTACAGTCATTTAATTTGATGTCCTCCAAACTGTCATTAGAGTTTTGCACATTTCTCATAATTATCAAGATTTTTAACCTCCCATGGAGTCATTAGAGATTGTAATTGGGGTTTTATTCAAGGTCTACAATAATTAGTGTTTCTAATTATGGTTTTAGGTGAAAATTATTATGCTATAAATTTTGAGACTCCTTGTAATGAAACTTGGGACTGCCAAAGTAGGCAGTAGTTTTGACAACATAACTTTCAAATTTTAAAGTATTCACTAGTTTTGGAAGTTAAAACTTAGGACTGTCAATGCAATATAATATTTGTGTCAAAATTTTGGATTTTTGGTGCAATTCAAAACTCTAATGTTAGGGGTTTCACCTATAGATGCATCCTAAAGTTCTAATGTTAAGATTTTGGCCTGCCAATGTAGTTAATAGGTATGATGTTAGGTATGAGCAATAGATATTCAGTTGATTATCTCAATATTAGGGATTTAGACTATCGATGTAGTCAAAACATTTTCCAAATGTAAAAAAAATGAAAACTCTACCTACCATGAAAACACCTGAACTAATATGGCTCTATAAAATCCATCAAAGACCCATTAAAGATTTCCAAAAACAAAACAAAAAAAAATAGAAAGGATTTTTTAAAAAGTAAATATTTAAGGTTAAGATTAACTTGGGATTAACCTATATAACTTGGGTACTAACCAAGGCTAATTAACCTATGCTATTTAGACTCATGTGTGGTTTAAAATTGTGTACCCACATGTCTAATTATCTAGTCAACATATAAGGTTTGATTATTGATAATTATGCACAAGGTAGGTATTTATTTGTGCACATGGTAGGACTATTCAATTGAAAACTAGATGGTTTCATATTACCAAATGTGTTCATCTCATCTACCCACAACTATGATAAATACAAGGGTAAGGTGTAGCATAAATGTGAAAGAAGTTGAATATTTTAGCATTGTAATATCTCCATAAGAAATAGATAGAGTGTGTTATTATTTTTTCACATTATAAGTGTGTTTTATGTTATTTTGGTCTCTCAGATAGATCTTATGTGATATGTTATGTATTCATGCTCAACACTTTCATGGTATTAGAGCATTAGGAGTTTTTCTAGATCCATTTACCCATAGCTTCTTGCCCACACTTTCTTGAAATTTTATCTAATCTAGACCTATGACTCTTGCATATTATTTTTGTATAGTTTGTCTTGAATAACTAGTTCTTTTCTTTGGCATATCCTTTATTGGCTTTGTCAATCTAGTTGTTATTTGGTGGGTCTCTTTGTTACCTCTAATTTCTTAGCCTAGTTGATCTCTTTTCTACTCAAACACATAAATATTAGTTTGGAATTAAATTATTATTCCTTGGCATCATCTTGACCTCACTACTTGGGCATTGGAATTCCTTATGGAGCATGGTATTTCTTCCTTATGGAATCTATCTACTAGATTCCAAATGCTATCTATTTATCTGATTTCTTTATTTCTTGGCTATTATATTAAGAGAAGAGGATATTTGGAGGAGGTGTCAAAAATAGGACAAAGGTTATAGAGTATTTTAAATAATAAGGTTGTTGAAGGGAGGAGATATTTTATTTATAGTTTGGCATTGAAAACTCTATATCTGCATTCCTTTTTTTTTGAAACATTTTCCGCTCTATATCTGGTGGGATATTGGAATCTACACCTTTGATGCTACATTGAAAGGATTTTGAGAGTGGCATAATCTAGCTTGGGATCTCTAAGGAAGAAGGATATCTAAGGTAAGTACATGAAAATAAGGAGAGAGAAATAATTACAGACGTATGGAATCTGTTAATAGCTGAAGTATTCCTCTTTGGCATCCCATATCTCTGCCTTTTTTGGACTGCTACTCCATCTTTATCTCTTTTGTATTATCTATTATATGTCATAAAATATTAGAGGATAGATAATTCTTAGAAAGTCACTTTTTGACTACATGAAATTTTATTACATAGAAGTACCTGATAGATAGCTATGTTGGAAAGAGTCAAGAAAGTCATTTTTGACTTTTGTGCCATTTTCTATGTTTGTATTGCATTATCCTTGAATCTGAGTGTTAGGTTATCAAACTTGTCTTATTATAGGACATATATAATATTAATACATGTATTCATCACATACATAAGTAATTCACCTTCTTTATCCTCTCAAAATAGCCTATTAATTCATTTTTTGCTTTTACAATTGTAACTTTTTTGTAAATAAGAAATCAAACTCACTTACATGCATACCGAGATAACCAACATGACTATTTCTCAATTTAATTGGTTTTTATCAGTCTATGATTTTATTCTAGTTCTAACTAGTGGTTTGAATCTTACCATAAATTCTATTTTGGACACTAAAATTAGTTTTTAGTGTATTTTTAATGTTTTTGATCCATTTACAGGAAATCATAATGCCTATAACTTTTGAACCATAACTCGAATTTGAATTCTATTTGTTTAAAAAGTGTATTGTTTTTTATTATGTATCCATTTATGTCACTTATTTTTAAATATTAACTAATTTTATAAATTACATTTGGGGGATCCTTAATACAATCTTTTAAGGGTTATTGCAATGCCATTTTGTGCACCCTTTTGCATTATTATTGCTCTTTGGTGATTCAATAGCATTGAATTGACTTATGATATTGACCATTGTTATCCTTTGACTACACATAATTATCATACATGGAGACCTCAAATGAAGACAATCATAAAATGCAAAGGATTATGGTCCTTAATGAATGAAACTCGACAACAATTCACAAAAGAATATGAATTTTTTTTGTAGAAATGTAAGTTTGATGAGTGTATGGGTCTAATAGAGACTTATGTGAGTGATATTTTATTATTACATTTGGATGGGTGTGATACTCTATTCAAAATATGGGCTACGCTAAAGGGTTTATTTGGGAAATTAGATCATATGAGAGCCATGAAACTTGAAGTGGAGCTTAATTCATTCAATCCTAATGATTTTACTTCTATTTTAGACCACCTTATAAAGTTTAAGCAAATTTTGACATAGTTGAAGGGTAGTGGATGAGATAATAAAAATAAAGAGTATGTATACATGATTCTATTCAAGTTATGTGGTCCATTCCAAATCTTTGATTCTACCTTTTTCTCTAGCATGGATGCCTTAGGTGTCACATTAAAAATGCTAGATTTAGAGTTATTTTTTGAGAGACTTACTAGGAAAGAATCCAAATTATCTCACCTTGAGTCTTCTACCTCTCAAAAATCATTATTAGCTTTACATTTTAAGAATAATGAAAATACAAAGAGTAAGAAGAAGAACACTCCTCATCCATCTCAAAATGCACCTAATCCCAACACCAACAATCCCAACACTAACACATCTAAACTCAAATCATCTTTCAAATCTAAGAATAATTTTATCCTATCTTTCTCTTATTATGGGGGGACTGGTCATGAAGAGTCTAGATGTTTTAAAAGAATACAAGCCCTAGAGGATGTCATCAGGAAACACAAGATTTATATCTCCACTCCTCCATAAAATTAGCATGATAAATCACTTAATATTGTTAGGAGATCATAATCATTTATTTCAAATAGTTGGGTTCTAGATTATGGTGCTTCACACTACATGACTTCTTCCAAGGAGTCATTTATATCTCTTGGATTAGGTTCTAATTCTAACATTGAGGTTGGAGATTCTTCCTTTATTTATGTTAAGGGATAGGGTGACATATAAATATATGGTGGCCTCATTAATGATGCATTATATTTTCTAGACATCACCACCAATCTAGTTTTAGTTGATCAGATTTGTCATTCTAGTCAAGGAAAAATAGTGACTTTCACATCATAGGGTGCTAAAGTTCATGATAAAATTCATATATATATATATATATATATATATATATATATATATATATAGAGAGAGAGAGAGAGAGAGAGAAGAGAGTTAATTATCAAAGCACAACAAAATGAAGTCAGATCAATTAAACACATACACATAAATTACTATGTAAAAACCTCTATGAGGTAAAAAAACCCACCAAAAGTGATTTTTATTATTAAAAATCACTTTTTATGGTGTATACACACACACACACACACATGAATAAATACACATGGATGCACACACACACACACATGGATATAGAAGAGATTTAATTAGCAAAGCAAAACAAAATGAAGCCAGATCAATTAAACACATAGAGACACATGAATTATTGTGTAAAAACCTCTATGATGTAAAAAAAAAACCCATCAAAAATGATTTTACTTATTAAAAAAATCATTTTTGATAGTTTATATATATATATATATAAGAGAATTAATTATCAAAGCACAATAAAATGACACTAGATCAATTTAACACATAAAGACGCATGAATCACTATGGAAAAAACTATATGAGGTTAAAAAACCACCAAAAGTGATTATCATTATCAATAAATAAAGTACCCAAATATAACTTCTCTTCTCGCTTCTCCTCTCCAAAATAACTTTCACAAAACACTTTAGTAAATTCTTGTAAATAATCTTGTGAATATGAATGAATAACCAATAGGGTTAAACCCTATTTTATAGTGAATTTTAAAGGGAGGTAACCATTCTAAATAATGGTTTCAACCATCCCAAAGAGTCATTAAATAAAATATTGGTAACTCATTAAATATAATAATGTTTATTTATTTACACGAGGTTTCCACCTTGTGTTAATAAATAATAATATGTTATTATTTAATAAATTACTAATATAGATTAAGGATTAAATAATCACCACTTATTCATTAAATTCTATAACACTCCCCCTGAATGCTAAGTGGGGACAAAATCCATAGTCATCATTAAGGAATTATACTATGTGCAAAATTGAAAGATTTTAAAACCTTTATCGTGCCAAAAGTCACCTTTTGAAACAAAAGGAATTATAATATATAAAATAGTCAGAATTAAGTTTAGGATAGAATATTATAAGATTACATTTCACTTTTTATCATGAAAAATTACTAAGCATATTTGGAGCCTTTTATAACATAAAGACCTTCATTACAAATTATGATTTTTAATGTATTGGGGTACAAAAGTAAAAATTACACACAAAGTTTACTTAAATCACATAACTTCCATATGAAGTTTTTAAAATGATAAATAGTATAGAAAATAAGCAACATATAGTTGTTAGTATTTGGCACTGTCATGCACACTCCCCCTCAATGAAAACTCTGAAAGGTCCAACATTACATGAAACTAACAAAACTTGTTAGAATCAAATGGTTTTATGAAGAGATTTGCAACTTGTTTATCCATAGGATATAAATATAGATTAATATCACCATTAAGTACTTTCTCTCAAATTAAATACACATGAACTTAAATATATATTTTTTTTTAGTGCTACATTGGATTTTTTTCCAGAGCTATATAACTTTGATTATCACAATAAAGGATGGTACTCTGAGAAATATCCAAATGAAGTTATCCCAATAGCCTTCATAACTACATGGCTTATTTATTATCTTCTATATCATATTTTTACTCTACTTCTATATAAGAGAGAGATAGTAGGTTGCTTCATGTTGCTCCAAGTGATAGCACCTGCACCAAATTTAAACACATCTAGAAATAGATTTTTGATCTAAAGTATCATTAGCATGGTCGACACCATAATAACCATATAATTTAGCATTATCAATATAAGAATAAAATAAACCAAAATTAATTATTCTTTTTATATAATCAAGTACACTTTTAGCTAATTTCTAATGATCCAAATAAGGATCCTACATAAAACTAGAAGTAGCACTAACAACATATGAAATACCTGGCCTAGTAATGGTTAGGTAAATCAAACTTTCAACAAATTATCTATATAAAGCAGAGTTAGGATCAAGTTTAATACGAACTTCAATAGGAGTAGTGGTAAATTTACAATCAAGCATGTTAAACTTAACAATAAGATTATGTGCATATTGAGATTATGATATAATAATTGAATTTTTATCTTGAATTATAGTCATTCGTAAAAAATGATGTAGAATGCTTAAATCAGTCATTTAAAATATTTGACTTAGTTTATCCTTTTATTTATGAACTAAAATAGTTATATCACCAGTGATCAACAAATCATCAACATATAATAAAATTAGAATCAAATGATCATTTTTAGCTTTAACAAAGAGATTAGTATCTAAAGAACAATTAAAAAACCTAATTCTTTTAAAAAAGAAGTAATCTTAGAATACCAAGCTCAAGGAGCTTATTTTAGACCATACAATGATTTATTTAACTTGCATACATAATATTATCTATTACATTCAGTGAAATCTGTAGGTTAAGTCATGTAGATTTCTTCTTCTAAATCATTATTTAGAAATGCATTCTTGACATCTATTTGGTAGATAACCCAACTATTTTGGGATAAAAGAGCAATAAGAAGTCTAAAAGTACTCATTTTTGCTATAAGATCAAATTTTTCAACATAATTAATCCTTAGTTTTTTAGTAAACCTATAAGCAATTAATCTAGTTTTAAACTTGTCAATTTAATCTATTAAATTATATTTAATCTTATAAAGCCACCTCAACTGACAATATGCCTTTTAGGTGGAGGAAGGATAAGATCCCAAGTCTAATTTTTAATTAAGGTATTATATTAAGATTTCATAACAACATTCCATCTATTATATTAAGTGGCTTCCTCAAAATATTGAGGTTCACATTCATACATAGTCATTAATGCATGATAAGAATGTTTACTTCTAGTTAATTTATTAAAGTTATCAATATTAGATGATTGAATTAGGTATTCTTCTCATTTAAGTATTTTAGCTTGAATTTAAAACTTAGGGGTTTCCTCACACTCTAAGTTATCTATAACTAGATCAACTTCCTCAAATAAATCTATTTCATCATAAGGAGAAACATGAAAGTCAGGGTCATCAATAGAAGAACATTAATGAGGATCCACAAAGAGATCACAAAAATATTTTTCAAGAACAAGAACATTCATATTATCAATAATCTAATGTTTAGAAGGATCATACACTCTTAAACCTTTTTTCTTACCTCCATATCCTATAAAAATATAAGCAGGACTATCAAAAATCCTAAGATGAACCACACTAAGTTTATTTTTAGTTAATATTTCTAAAGGGGTATAAATATGCAAGGCTTTGGTAGAGACTCTATTCATAATATGAACATTATTTTTCATGGCTTCAGTCCATAAGAACATAAGAATATTTATAGATTGCAACATTGTTCTATCCATTTCTATGATGGTATAATTTTTCCTTTTAGCAATACCATTTTGTTGAGGGGAATAGGGAGTTAATTTCATTTGAAAAATGAAACTAATGCAAAAATAATCAAACTCTTTACTAACATATTCACCACCATTATCAGTTATTAATCTCTTAATAGAAAAATCATATGCATTTTCAACATAAGAATTAAATTATTTAAACTTAGACAAAACATAAAATTTATTTTTACTGAAATAACTCTAGTATAATCATCAATAAAAGTAACATTATATAAAAAACCATTAAGAGATACAACTTAAAGAGATCCTACAACAACACTATGAATTAATTATAAATAATGTGAGGAATTTATATCATGATGAGAAGGTATAGAAGGCAGTACAACAACAAGATTGTTAATAGAAATATCATGTAATCTTCTAAAATTAACATGTCTTAATCTTTCATGCCATAACTGAGATTCATTATTATTATGTGATGAAAGTGAACATGCAAAAGAAGAAGAAAAATATATAAACCATTCTATTGAATATCTTCAACAATCAAGATACCAGATTGATTTTTAATGGAACAACTATCTTTACACAATGTTACAATGAAATTATCATTAGAAATTTGAGAACAAGATAGAATTTTTTTTTAAAACTTAAGTAAATCTAAAACATCATTAATAATAATATTTGAAAATTATACTTTTCCTTATTTAGTTGCTTCTAAAAGTGAATTATATCCTAAGTAAAAAAAATTAGATATATCTCTAGAATCACATGAAATATCATATAAACATGGCATATGGTGTGATGCACTTCTATCTAATATCCATTCAATTTTATTTAAATAAAATAAAGTAGCATACAAAGTAATAACATTTGAATCCTGATTTTTATTTAAATTAGGGTTTTGATTATTCTTCTTGTTTTGATTAGATCTCTTCCCTTTATTATTTTTAGAAGTTTTATTTCTATTTCTATCTTTATTTTTATACTAGGTTTCCCTTCTATGACTAAATTTACCACACAGATTGCAAATTCCATTAAACATAGGTTTATGACTCTTATTACTAGATTTATTTTTCTTATTTTTGCTTTTAGAAAAATTAAGGTTAGATTTATAGTTTTTATTATTATCAAAAACATTATTAAGAGTGATAAGTGCCCAAGTGGAATTATTCTTAGAAAAAAATTGGTCATCATTTGCTATTAATGAATTAGGAGAGTAGATAATATGGTAAGGTCAGGGATACCTTGCTTAGTTTGATACTTGGAATTCAAAATTGAAATGAAATTTCTAAAATTTTCTTGAATTTTTAATTGAATGATTAAATAAATAAATTGATCTTGAATCATATTAAAATTACATCTATCTAATTGAGATTTAATATTCTTACTTTTATCAAGAAAATTTACTACTTTATGATCACCTTTCATAGGTGTTGTCTTCAATTTAAGGATTAAATTAATGATATTTGAAAATAAAGTGCCCTCATGCATGGATTTAAGGATTTTTCAATATTTTATAAGAGACTCCTGATTACCAATGTGTATAAGGAATTCATCCTTAACACTCCACAAGATAATGGACATAGCTTCCTATTATTTACATTGAAATGCATTGGAAGGCTCAGGGATCACATGTCATTTAGAAAGGGATTTCTCAGTCCCAATGATAATATTCCATGATTTTTGGGCCATAAATTTAACTTTAACATGATTTTTTCATATATTATAGTTATTTCCATTAAGAATTTGAGATTTATCCAAGGAAAAATGAGGTGAAGGCATAGCTTCCCTTTAAACATAATAGAAAACAAATGCTTAAAATAAAATATTTTATAGTGAATTTTAAATTAATTTGATAGTAAAACAAATTTGAAAGTGAAAACTCACAATAGTTATTTAATTAAATTCTAGAGATAGTAATAAATTTTCACAAGATTGTGACAAAATAAGGTGTCGCAAGCGTCATAAAAATACACTAAAATAAGAACAATTTAACAATTTTAACCCATTTTTTAAATGAATTTTTGAACTATTTTCCAAAAAAATAAATTTCACATGTAACCATATTTAATTACATAATTGAGATGCCAAATAATGCAAAAAAATGAATTAAAGTTGCATATATTTAAGTGACAAAAGAGTCACACTCAAAACAACCATCTATGCACTATTATTAAAAAAAGTGTAAAAACAAAAGCAATATGATTAAAACCAAAAAATAGACCACTCCAATGCCTCCATATTATGCCAAAACTTAAATATTGTCTAGTCACATGGCTACGCTTTCCTAAGTTTTGACTAAATCAAGTGTCAAAATAAGATCACCAAGAAACTAAATGTAATTAATTAAATTGAAATTAATTTGACAAAGTAAAAAAAAACTAGTTCAAACAAAAAAATTTAAGGGGGTTTTGAACACATGACCACACTAATTATAGTTTTAGCAAAATTACAACTACCATCTCATCTACGATCTTGCTCAAGGATTTACATGCACAATATTGTATTTTATTTTTTTATCTAATTTTTAATTATATATATATATATATATATATATATATATATATATATATATATATATATATTTGTTGTGCATGTAAAATGATTAGCAAAAAACTAATACTTTTTTGGGTGAATAATTTGGTGGGACCCCTATATTTTTTCATAAAATATTGGAATTAAAAAATAAAGTATTTTTTAAATACTCTTCAAAAGCATTTAATTACCTCTATATGTTTCCTGTAGGTGACAATGGCATAGGAAAGGAAGTAGGAGTGGAGATGGATAGTGACATAGGCCTTATCGGTTCCTTAAAAACTTGTTTTAATACCATGATGAAATTCATGTATATAGATATATGAAGCAATACACATGGATCTAGAAGAGAGTTTATTATCAAAGCATAATAGAATGAACCTAGACCAATTGAACACACAGAGCCACATGAATTACCATGAGAAAACCTTTACGAGGTAAAAAATCCCCCAAAAGTTATTTTTTTTATTGAGAAACAAATTACCTCAATACAATTTCTCTTCTCACTTATCTCAAAAATAACATTAAAAAAACTCTTGATTAAATTCCCATGAATACAAATGAATAACCAATAGGGGTAAACCCTATTTTATAGTGAATTTTTAAGGGAGGTGACAATTGTGAATAATGGGTCCAACCATCCCAAAGTGTCATTAAATAAAATATTTGTAACTTATTAAAAAAAATATATTTATTTATTTACATGAGGTTTCCAGCTCATGTTAATAAATAATATATTATTATTATTTAATAAATCACTATTATAGACTAAGGGTTGAATAATCACCACTTGGTTAAATTATCTAATAGTTTAAACTTTTTTAGAGCCTCACACACTTATTACATAAGGTGTTGTTGATCATATTTCTTGACTCTATTTCTTTGAGGGTTTTCATGATACTCTTCTTCTAAGGGCGTGTTTAGTTTCTCATGTAGACTCTGAGAGTAGGATTTGGCATGAGAGATTTGTACATCTCAATTATAGATATTTGAAATATTTGATCACTCATAGTATGGTAGAGGGTCTTCTTGTAATTTCATCTCTTGATGGATTTTTCCCTAATTTTTCATTAGGGAAACAACACCAAGATCTATTTCTTGTCCAAGAAAGCTTTTTCACCACTTGAGCTTGTGCAAAGTGATTTCATGTTCTTTCCTACTCTTTATTTCAATGGAGGTAAGTATGTACTTACCTTTATTGATAATTTCTTAGGTGTAATTGGGTTTACTTTCTCAAGTACAAGAGTGACGTCTTTTCTCACTTTAAAGTCTTTAAGGCTTTGGTCTAGAAACAATATTTTAGTTGCATCCAGAAGCTTCACATATATAATGGAGGGATTAATTAATTTGAGAATTATCTAATTTTCTAGCATCTCATATTATTTTTCACCAATATTATATTGGAAATATTACACAAAAATTTGGATTAACAAAATAGAAAAATCAAACTTTGAAGGAGATGGCTAACTACCTAATGAATTCATAGGATATACCTCTTATCTATTGGGCAGAGGTAGTTAATTATGCAAATTACATTTAGAATCATAAACCACATAGATAACTTAAGCATTTTAATCTAGAGGAGAATTGGTCTAGAACCAAGCCTGATGTTTCATTTTTCTAGGTCTTTAGGATCCATATTTGGGAATTTATACCAAATAAAAAAAGGAAATCATTAGATAAGAAGAGAAAACCTTTTATTTTTGTAGGGTATTGTGAGGACATGAGAGATTATCAACTTTTAAATATTGATACTCGTGAAGTTCATTTTCAAACACATGTACACATGAACTTCACATCTTATGGTTCTTCATATTCCTTCATGCCTTATCTTTCTTATTTTGTTGATTAATCACCTCCTCTTGAAGATTCATTCACTTAAATGAGATTATAAAGGTTGAGGATCCTACTCACATTGATGTTGCCACTATACCTAAGTGGAAATTCACTAAAATTTCTAAATTAATACCTTTCATATATGATCTTCCACCTATTCTACATCATCATGCACATTCTACATATACTAGACTTTTATGTCAGGTATTCTCTGGGGATCCACAATCTTTTCATAGGCTCATGGGATAAATGAGTGAGATGATGCAATGACAATGAGAGATGAGTATTCTTCTTTGATGAAGAATAATACTTGTGATTTAGTCACTCTTCCTAAGGGAGTAAATTTGGTTAGATGTAAGTGGATTTACTACACTATGTAGTTGATGGGTCCATTGACAAGTATAAGGCCCATATTGTAGCAAAAGGTTTCTCATAAGTTGAAGGTGTTGACTACTCTGAGACTTTTGCACCCATTTCCAAGATGGATTTTGTACACCTTTTACTTTCTATAATTACATCACAAGGTTGACTATTGTATCAGATGGATGTTAAGAGTGCCTTATTACATGGAGAGTTGCATAAATAAATTTATATGGAGTAGCATGTTGGGTTTATTCATGATTCTTCTCTTGTTTATAAACTTTGGAAGTCTCTTTATGGTATCAAACAAGACCCTCAGGCTTGGTATGATAAGATGGATTCATTTATTCTCTCCATCAGCTTTTTTTGCTACCACTCATATCCCATAATGTATTGGGGAGGACATTATTATATTGGTCTTGTATGTTGATGTTTTTCTTCTTATAGGTAGTTCTTCTTCATAGATTTAGGTCATTCAATACACACTTTCAACATAGTTTGATATGACATATCTTGGTCTTTTTATTTATTCCTTAGTTTACAAATTTCATAGTTAGATACAGGGATTTATTTATGTCATCATAAGTACACCCTTGATCTTTTTCAGCATTTTGGCATGGATAATTGCAAGCCAAGTCCTTATTTTCAATCTAGAGTGACTCTCACTATCACTTGTACTACTCCTCTTTGTGATACTACATTGTATAGATAAATGGTTGGGATTATTATATATTCTACCCATACTCACCTTGACATTTCATTTGTAGTTGGGCTTGTATCTAGGTTTGCACATGAACCTCATGATAGTCATTGCTAGGCTGGCAAGAGGATTTTAAGATATCTATGAGGCACTAATTAATTTAGATGACACTACACCAAGGGTTCTACTTAATTGGCTGAGTATAGTGATTCATATTGAGTAGGTTCTTCTGATGATGGCATTCTACTTTTGTCTATATATTTGTTTTGGTTTTTCACCTGTTTCTTAGTTATGTAAGAAGAAATAGGATATTACACTTTAATTTATAGACACTAAGTATAGGATAGCAGTTGTAATGGGTCAATAAGTTATTTAACTTCATTAGTTATTAACAGAGTTTGGATTCACATAAGATTTACCCACTATACTTTCGTGTGATAACCAAAGTGCAACTCACATGTATCATAACCTAATTGAGCACCAATAGACCAAGCACATTGAGGTACATATGCACTTCATTCATCAACACATTCATGATGGATTTCTTAGTTTAGAGTACATTTTGAATCATTAATAACTTTTTGACATATTTATGAATATTTTTTCTTCACCTCTTTACCGTGAGTTGTGTTATGCTTGGGGTTTAAAAATTTATCCTTTGGAGGTGTTCGTGAGGACATATTCCTTCTTTATTTTGATTATATATGGCTATCTCATCATAATTATTACCAGAACCCATTTTCAATTTTTTTTCTCTCTCTCCCAATTTAATTTTAAGGGAGGGTGTTAGAGTAAATAATTTAGGTTAAGAGTAACTTAGGATTAACCTATATAACTTGGGTATTAACTAAGGCTACTTAACCTAGGTTATTTAGACTCATATGTGGTTTAAATTTACACACCCATATGTCTAATTATCTTTTCAACATGTTAGCTTTGATTTTTGATAATTTTGCACAAGGTAAATATGGATTTGTGTACATGATATGAATAATCATTTGTCAACTAATTGATTTCACATTGCCAAATGTGTTCCTCTCACCTACCCCCAATTGTTATAAATATAATGGTAAGGTGTAGCATAAATGTGATAGAATTTTAAGATTTAAACATTGTAATAACTTCATAATAAATATATAGAGTGTGTTTATTTTTACACATTAGAATCATATTTTATGTGATTGTGTATTAGGAACCCATGACTTACCCGTAATAATTGCTATGGATGCATATGCTTTGTAGGTCGTCCCTTAGAGCTTATTTGAATTGTCCCACATATGAGGGAAGTAGTAGTTGTTAGAATAGAGTTAGTATATAAGCAAGTGTTGAGGCCCAATGAAGGCATCCAAGAATTCATTGTATTAAGCTTGCTCAAAGGAGGTTGCCCCCTCAAAGTGGCCTCAATCAATATAAGCTTTCTGTGTTTCTGTTATTGGTAAGAGTTATTTTATTTTCGCATATTTGATTAAATCTATTGTAGGAGGTAATATGTCATAGGAGGTTCATCACATCTAGTATCAGAGTGCTTTCTTGGCTTTGTGGGTAGATTTAGAGCAAATTTTTTTTCAAAGCAGGGCTTTCTAGGAACTACGCCATTTTAGGCAAGAAATTTTTTCATTACAGGTTCCATCATTTTGGATTGGGTAAATACCTATCTGCTTAACTATGGGAAGTGCTTGGGCAAAAGCCCTAAAACTCATTGTGAGGAGTACCACAAGAACCCTGAAGTAGCTAGCCCATTGAGAGGACCTGCTAGCAAAAAGGGCAACAACCCCATCCTGATTGACTAGATCCCACCCGTGAGGTAAACCAAAAGCTATCATTAAGGGGTAAACCCATGGCCAAATTTTTTTGAAGAGTGGTACTCGATCAGACAGCTTTGGTGGCTAGAGAGAATTTAAAAATCCTTTAGGTAGCCAAACAAACCTAGGGTCCATATCCAACTTATCAGGTCTAGAGAGAAAACAACAACATATCCATAGTTGATGATATTTCCAACCACATAGTTGCAGACAATCCATTTCTAAAGTAGCTGTAAAAACAAAAAAAAATGGCCACAAAAAAAAGAGCAGCATCCTCGGCTATTAGCAACTGGTTATGGTCACCACTGGTGCAAGCACAAAAATCATGGAGGAAGAAATCATCGCATTGAAATCTTAGGTTATATAGTTAAATGATATGATGTGTGGCTTGAATCAATAGAATAACATCTTGATCAATAGAGTGTAGAAAGAGGAGTCTTCTTCAAAGCATTGCTCCTTTGCTTCCAACTTCTCCTGTGGACCTAAGTTAGACTTTTCACAGTTTAATGGTACAGATCCTATAAGATGGATATATCGAGCTAAACAATTCTTCAACCTCCAAAATACTTATTCTACAAACAAAGTCCCAATTGCTTCTTTTCATTTGGAATAAGAAGCACTTCAGTGTTACCATTAGTATCTCAAGACAAATGATGAACCCGATTGGTCAAATTTTGCATCCTTAATTCTAGGTAGGTTTGGTCCCTCAACATTTGAGGATTTCATAAGAGCTCTCACCAAACTCCATCAAATAGGTACTATTCATGAATATTAGATTGAATTTGAAAAACTTGCTAATCACACTGAAGGGTTGTCAGATGACTTCTTCAAAATTTGCTTTGTTAGTGGCCTCAGAGAGCTGATCCGCTCAGAGGTAAAAATGTTTTGACCTAAAAATATGATGGATGCTTTGGGTCTGGATAAGTTAGCAAAAGATAAACTCTCCACACAACATTGACCTCCCACCTTTTTCCCAGTAAAGAACACGGTGAATCAACGGACAACCATAACCACACCAATCAAGCACCTGACTGAGGCAGAGATGTGGGCTTGTAAAGAGAAAGGATTATGTTACAACTATGATGAAAAATGGGTTAAGGGTCATAGGTGCATCCAAAAAAATCTTTACTTGTTAGATGTGGAGTCACCACCCAAGCAAGATAGCGAGCTTGATATTCCAAAATTTCAAGATGCTCAAGAAGAACCCAGCACTGAAGAGGACCTAGTGGTTCAAGAGACTCAACCTGAGATCTTAGTTCATGCACTAGCAGGTGTCACCACTCCCCAAACCATGAAGGTCAAAGGGCATTTCAAAAAGATCCCTCTCACAATCCTCATTGACTCAGGCAGTACTCACAATTTCATCGATCCTCACATTGCTAAGGCAGCAGACTGCTTTATATACCCTTGTTCTAGCTTTGAAGTCATGATTGCTAATGGGGGCACATTGCCATGTAAAGGGAAGTGTCAAAATATGTGTATTGCAATTAATGTTTATAATTGTCACTCTAATATGTTTTCCCTACCCTTAGGAGGGTGGGATGTGGTTTTAGGGGCATAATGGCTTCACACATTAGGACCTTTTTTTATGGGACTTCTCTGAGCTTTAGATGCAGTTCACAAATAATGGTCAGAAGCACACCTTAAAAGGGTTATTACCAAGATCTGCTAGCATCATCAATTCTCATCACATGGAAAAACTTTTGAATAAAGGCTCACATGGGGTCATTGCACAGCTGCATTCCATTCAACTCTAGCCCCTTGCTGCTACTAACACCTACAAACTTACAAGCCATACTCGACAAGCATGCAACTATTTTTTTAGAACCAGTAGATTTTCCCATTTCATGCCTTGAAGATCACTACATTCCTCTCCTTCCAAGAATCATCCCACCCAACATCCGGCCATACCATTACCCCCATCTGCAAAAGACTAAAATTGAGAACTTAGTTCAGGAACTCCTCAAGTCTAGAGTTATTCACCCCATCACCAGCCCATATTCCTCCCCAGTGTTTCTTGTCCATAAAAAATATGGGTCATGGTGCCTTTACATTGACTTCTGAGCCCTTAACCACCTCACTATCAAGGATAAATTCCCAATTCCTGTCATCGATGAGCTTCTTGATGAGCTCCATTGGGCCAAATTCTTCTCCAAGTTGGATTTGCATTTTGGCTATCATCAAATTTGAGTGCATCCTGATGACATTCCAAAGACAGCCTTCTGTACACATGAGGGTCACTATGAGTTCCTTGTCATGCCATTTGGCCTTACAAATGCCCCTTCCACTTTTCAAGCACTTATGAATAAAATCTTTTGGCCTTTTCTCCGTCAATTTATTTTAGTTTTCTTTGATGACATTTTGATCTACAGCTGCACATGGGCCAAGCATCTCCAACATATTGATAGGGCATTACAATTGTTAGTAGACAATCAATTATGTGCCAAGAAATCCAAGTGTTCATTCGGTCAAGAGGAAATCGAGTAAATGGGGCACATTATTTCAGCCAATGGGGTTTGTGCAGACCCAAAAAAATCAATGCTATGCAGAATTGGCCTCAACCCACCACCCTCAAGAGCCTTCATGGTTTTTTAGGCCTAACAAGATATTATCACAAGTTCATCAAAGATTATGGAAAGATTGTGGCTCCTTTGACTTCCTTACTGAAGAAGGATGCTTTCACCTAGGGTGCAACAGCTGATCAAGCATTCATCCAACTCAAATAGGCTATGTGTAGCACACCATTTTTGGCACTGCCAGACTTCACCAAAACTTTCACCATTGAAAGTGATGCTAGTGGCATCAGCTTGGGTGTTGTTCTTCTCCAAGAGGGCTGACCAATTACCTTCACTAGCAAAGCCCTTTCTGGCTGCAATTTAGCTTTGTCCACATATGAAAAGGAAATGATGGAAATTTTACATGCAGTACAAAAATGGAGACCCTACTTATTGGGAAACCATTTTTGCATTAAAATTGATCATCAAAGTTTAAAATATTTCTTGGAATAGTGGGTCTCATCCCCAGCTTAGCAAAAGTGGGTCAGCAAACTTATGGGTTATGATTATGAGATCACCTATAAGAAGAGAAAAGATAATGTTGTGGTTGATGCTCTCTCAAGAACCTTTGAGGACCAGCCTTCCTTCTCTGCAATATCCATGCCCATTCCTAAGTGGTTGGAATCTATCCAACAAGGGTATGTAAATGATCCATCCATATGCCACCTCCTTCATCAATTGGCCACTAACCCCTCTGCAGTACTGCATTATTCATGGGATGGTGCTTCTCTGTGATACAAGGGTCATCTGGTGTTTCCCCAAATTCTAGACTTGCATCAGGCTATCTTCTATGAAATCCATTCTTCCCCCTCAGTAGGGCACTTAGGGTTTCTCAAAACCTATGAGCGGGCACGTCAACACTTTTTTTGGAAAGGCATGAAAGCCAAAATTAAACAGATGGTGGTTGAATGTGATACCTGCCAATGACACAAAGGTGAAACCACATTGACTCCCAATTTTCTTTCACCTTTGCCCATTCTTACTAGGATATGGACAGATATTTCCATGGATTTCATTGAGGGCCTCCCTAAATTTGGGGGAAAGATAGTGATCCTAGTCGTAGTCAATCACCTCTCCAAATGTAGTCATTTTTGTGCACTCAACCACCCATACATAGCCTCCACAATTGCATAGGTTTTCTTGGATCAGATCTTTCATCTTCATGGCATTCCTTCTTCAATTATCTCAGATCGTGATGCCACTTTCACTAGCCATTTTTGGATAGAACTATTTCGTCGCATAGGCACACAATTGAGAATGAGCTCTGGGTACCACCCAAAAACAGAAGGCCAGACAGAAATAGTCAACAAATGCTTGGAGACCTACCTTCATTGCTTTGCTTTAGAACAACAACATCAATGGGCCAAGTGGCTTCCCCTAGCTGAATGGTGGTACAATACCTCATACCACACTTCCACCAAAATGACTCCCTATGAAGCAATTTATGGTTAAGCACCACCACCACTTCTTCCATATAATCTTGGCAGCTCACTAGTTCAGGCAGTTGATACTACTCTCCAAAATTGAGATCAAATTCTCTACACCTTGTGAGACAATCTCCACATGGTACAGAACCAAATGAAGTAGCAGGCTAATCAGCACTGCTCTGATCATACCTTTCAACCTGGTGATATGGTCTTTCTTCATCTGCAGCCATACAAGAAATCATCACTAAAACTTAAAGGGTGCCAAAAGCTTGCTCCAAAGTTTTATGGGCCATATAAGGTTCTCCAAAAGATTGGGTCAGTTGCTTATAAGTTAGAGCTTCCACCTTCCTCCCAAGTTCATCCCATCTTTCATGTCTCCTATTTGAAACAAGTTATTGGATCCAACATTTGAGTGCAAACAGTTTTACCAGCACTTGATAATGAACGCTCCATCCTTCTTGAGCCAGAAGCAATCCTAGACCAGCGCACCTGCCAACTTCGATCCCACTCCATCACAGAGGTCTTAATCCAATGGCATGACATGCAACCAAAAGATGCAACATGGGAACCACTCTTCCAGATTCAACAACAATTCCCACATCTGAAGCTTTGAGGGCAAAGCTTTTTTTAAGAGGGAGGGGATGTTAGGAACCCATGACTTACCTATAATAATTTCTATGGATGCATATGCTTTGTAAGTCATCCCTTAGAGTTTATTTGAATTGTCCCACATATAAGGGAAGTAGTAGTTGTTAGAATAGAGTTAGTATATAAGCAAGTGTTAAGGCCCAATGAAGGCATCCATGAATTCATTGTATTAAGCTTGCTCAAAGGAGGTTGCCCCCTCGAAGTGGCCTGTGATCAATATAAGCTTTCTGTGTTTCTTTTATTGGTAAGAGTTATTTTATTTTCACATATTTTGATTAAATCTGTTGTAGGAGGTAATCTGTCGTAGGAGGTTCATCACATTGTGGTCTCTTAGATAGGTATTAGGTGATCTATTATGTATCCTTGTTCAACACTTTCAATTTTCCCTTGAATACCATAGATAGTATGGATTCATGTGAAATCATTGAAAAAGTCTTGAAACCCTCCAAAATTGGTAAAAATAAACCTTCACAAAATTAGGTCATGTTTATAATTGATCCTAATATTTTAATACCTTTGAATCTAATGACATAGGCTATTTTGTATGAAAAGTTAACATATAAAATATCACTAGTAGGAGAGACCTTTTTCTTATTCTTCTTATGAATTTGGATAAATAGAGGACTCCATAATAAAAGTAAAATACAAGAAAGAGTGTATCTTTAATAGCTAGGTCAAAGAATAGTAGATATGTGACATGTAAGCTGAAACTCAAGATTTCACATCATGAAAACTAGCATTTGACTACCATAAATGCCTTGATACCATGTCAAAGTGGCCATAATCAAGGATTGATATAGATAGGATCGAATGCATGAAAAAAATTACTTGTGTGTAGTAGTGAAATAAAATATAATTCATAATAATAAATTACATCACAATAGTAAAATTGTCATTAATTCATTAGTCATAAATTTTTTAGGAAGGTAAATTATATAGGTGATAAATAAATATGTCCTCACATCCTCATGAATGTGAGATTATCTTTCATAATGACCTAAAAATATACTTAAGTAAGCTAAACATGTGTAAGGAAAAAAATAAATGAAATAAAAACTACACTAATAGTGGGTACTAAGACATCTTGTGAGAATAAATACATAACATAAGCTTTCTCTTGTTCCCAAATCATTGAATATTTAAAAAAAAATTATGGAAGGAAAAAGGTTATAGGATGAGATAGGACAATTGTTTGAATCAAGAAAAAGAGGTAAATCATGAGAGATAACTCCTTTAATTACTCTCAATTTGACCTATGAACAAAAATAACATGTTGAAAATAAATGCAAGTTACTAAAATCAACTTCTTGATGTTATGTATATGTTAACCCCATGATAAACACAAAAAATAAAATAATCAAATCTATTAGCTATGAAGATAGTGTAAGAAAAAATCAAGGATAAAGGTTGATCTAGGTAAGGGTTTGAATGATTTTTAGGATCTTAGATATATTTTTTCTTATGTTGATTAATGTTAGTCCAATGTTTCAACTCATAACTATAGAGGTATAACCATGCATGTATCCCACAAACTATGATTTCGAGGGTAAGTTGAGTGTAAAATTCTTAGATGATACACTCCTCTTAGGTGCACCACAAAGTATATGGATAAAAGAGTATTATTATTCATATAAATAAGGGGACTGAGTCATTTCTAACATATATTGAGAACTGTAGAAACTAAATTCTATGTTTAACTTTGTACAATGGCTATGAGTATTGGATTAAAACCCCTCATGTCACAATACCTATAAATATAAAATTGTGTATCCCTTCATGATAACATCTAATTACTTTTAAAACTATCAAAACATAGTTTCTAAAACAAGTAAATATAGAGAAAAATAAAGTAAAATAAATATGAAATATTTTTTTAATAGAATAATAATAAAATTCCACCTAAAATCGAAAGAAAAATCCTTTGTGTTAGTTTCTATCCTAGGTGACAAGACAAACATTTCCAATGTCAAATTTCTCAAAAGTCAAAAAATGTAAATCTCTATGTTATGTATAGTATATAAGGTTGAGGACTATATTCTTTTAGTATCAAGAATTTACAGAATTAAACTATAACCCTAAGCTAAAAATCAACAAGGAACAAGTAGTGTTCAAACTAAAGTGGGTTCACTAAAATGTTTACACTATAATTAATTATGAATTAAAATTAAATCTAATTTAAAATTTAAAATATTTAATTTTGATCTAAGATGAAATGTAAGACAAAATAAAGCAAAATACCTAGATATATAGAATTTTTAAATAGCTAAAAATAGAAATTAGGGTTATGGTTAGATAATTATCCTTGCAACTAATTTATTTGAAACTATATTTACTTTATATAAGTTGTTATTATATGAATACCTAAAAACATAGATGTATCATAAAATAAGTTTTATTTGATATGATAAAAGCCATGTTTTATAGGGACTTGGAACCACAAGAGTGCATTACAAAATTTTAACAGGTCAACCAGGGCTGAGAACAAAAGAAAAAAATAGGAAACCATGATAGAACTAGGAGCAAGGTCCCTCCTAAGGGTCATCATCATCATTAGTGCCCTTTTTAAAGATGTTTAGTTTGTCCTTTGAAACTTTAGCTCAAATGTGGCTCTCAGGACTTTCAGCCACTTCACCAGGGAAGGTTATTTTAGGGTGATTTTTTATTTTTACCTATATGGGAGATTGTTTAGGGGAGACCCCCTTGGGGGATCCCTGAGGGGGGGATTTAAAAACTTTTAATAATTTCATAATAGGGGATTGTGGGGGCTAAGTAAAGTGGACAAAGTCTTGAACTATTGCTTTGGCCTATTTGTGTAATGCATTCCAATCCTAGATGAGTTTTTCTAGGCCAAACCCTACTTGTTGCACCTTCAAGTTAAATTTTTCTAGTGTTTATTTACTTCTTTCCATCTCCTCTATAACCATTTATTTCCCTTTCTAGGATAATTTCATAATGGTCCCTATTTCAATATGTTTTAGTTTAGGGATAAATAACAATTTGAGAGGGAGGTCATCTAGAGGGGACTATGATAAACTATTCTAAGGTGTGCCATAGAGTCCTCTTGGGTGTCTTCCCTAGAAGAAGAACCCCCAAGGTGAACCTCTTGGCTTAAAAGGGCTTGGGTTTTTTTACAAGAAGGAGAATCAAACCTTGGTGAAGTATGGGATTGGTATCATTCACTTGGTGGAGTAAGATAATACTCTCAAGGGACTTTAGTAGGAAATAGGGAAGACTGATTTTGAACCCAATGAAATTATTAAAAAGAAGAAAATGGTGGGAGAATATTAGTGTATATTTACCTTTAAGCATCATGTATCACATGATCTGAAGGAAAATGTTAGCCCAGTAGCATGGGAGATCAACCCGTGGGAATCTTTTTTAGTTTATCTACATAAAATTATTTTTCTAAAAAAACATTGTAGGGACTCTTTCTTTTTTGAATGGTCCTTGAATTTTTTGGAACCTATGTATGAAATTCTAGTGGCATCACCAATGAACTCCTCTGATACATTAATGGTGATGCCATCCATGGTAACTTTTTGCTTTGTCCAAGCCACCATGAAGTCTCAGGTAATCTCAATGCTATGCTCAATGATACATTACATAAATTCCATGAGTCCCATTTTTTGAGATTTTTCCAAGCTTTATTTTGTTCACAAACCTCCTTTCAGTATGTAGTCTTTATTTGATCCCTGTTGCCACCCATGGATATTGAGAGTACATATATAGAATGAGAGAGATGTTGTTTCTAGATGGGGTATAAATGAATGAGGTACAAATGGGTGGAAAGTCCCATTGAAGGCTCATAAAAATAATTAAGACCCCTTATTTTTAAATGATTTTAGATCAAATTAACTGAGATCTATCCCATCGAGGTGAGGTCATGCATGTGTAGAAAGATGATTTTTTTAATATGCATTGGTATCTTTAGCATAGATGGATTTAATAACATTAGAGGTGACACAACATATATCATGAAGTAACTTGTATCATAAAATAATAAATTGTTATATATTGGGATAATTTTTATGGAGGAAGGCATGAGTGTTTTACATTATTGTTAGTTATTATGACTTTATTTTATTAGACTATGCATTGAAGCTAAAAAATGTAGGTTTATTTACCTGCATCTATATGCGATCTATTCCTAAGTGATTCCAAAATTTATGTGTGGATGACTTATAAAATTAAAACTTTAGTCTTACACAATCACATAAAATGAGATCAAATGCAAATCCTTAGAAAAGAACTTCTTCATCAAGTGTTTCCTACATACCCCAAAAGGATCTAAAGACAACGTATTTCTCCCTTTAGTGAAGATCATATTATTTAAAATTAAAAAATGACTATAATTCCTAATAAATGATACCCTCAATCTGCAATAAATAATTTTATACTTGGCCAAGGACTGTAAAATTTCAACAGACTTTAAATAGATATATTTACTTATAAAATATATACTTTTGAAATCAAAAAGATAAGTTCCATGTAAGTGATTACTAGGTTTATTTCAAGTTTGATCCTTGATGTGATTTTATAGAGAGATCAAATATTTATGAAAACCTACCTATTGATATACAAAAGAAATCCACCAGGAAGTGTGTCATTTTGAAAAGACATCCATTAGTGTTGGAGATAATTTTTCACTATTAGATAGGTGTATAATGCACCTCTAAATGCCAAGTGCAGAATTTTCCTAAAATTATAGAGGATTTTAGAATAAGAGAGATAGTAAGTATCTATTGAAAAGTTAGGGACTAAATAAAAAAGTATGGAAGTTATTCTTAGTAATTTCAAGGATTTGAAGGATTTCTTAAAGATTGTCAGTCATCAAAATGGTGAATTGACCAAGTAAGGTAAAGATGTTAATGACAAGAATTATCAAACATTCATTTTTTAAATTCTAATGTCTAAATCATGGATTAATTTTGTACTTTTCCTAAATAATTAATAACACTTTGCATATTATGTGATAGTTTTCTAAGTTTTCATTATTTATCACCTATATTTTGAGAAATTATATACAAAATGTATTAAGTCTATTATTTCACAATAAAAATAATTTTATTTATAAATAAATTCACTTATTGTGATCATTATGTTGTTTTATTTAGTCTCCTTTCATACAATAGATTATCTTTCTTGTATATGTTTCTTTAGATTTTATTTTCTATATTCTTAGTGTCTTATTATTTTTATTTTGTTAGTCTTATTTCCTTCATTCGGTCTTAGTGTACTTATCTTTAGTTATTTCTACTCACTCTATTTTATTAGTTTTGACATAGTGATAACTTAATAAATTAACCATCTTCTATCTTTTTTATTTAGTTAACTTTGGTTTACTAGTCCAATTTGACATTTTTTTATCTTGGAATATTTCAATATAAAATCTAATTTTAAACTATTTGATTCCCTAGATCTTGGTTAAATACTAATATTTTTGAAACCACAACATTTTGTATACTTAATTAACCTTTAGAAATACCCTTTACACCTATTGAATTGATTTTTCAAACTTAGTTCCATATAATTAAACTGGTACAATTACACTTTGACTTTCACAATAGGAAAATGAGTAGATTATTTAATGTTAAATTTTCCCTCATCCATAAAGGGATGTTTCCATAATAATAAAATTCTACTTTTACACTTCAATAGATAGATTATTAATAAAATTAGAGCATGTTCTCCTTGTAAATATTTGTCCTAAATATATTAATACACTCATATAATTATAAACTTCACGAGTTTAAATTAAAACCTTATTATCAATCAAGTTGACATATAATGGTAAAAAAAAGTTGAATAATAGGCATTGATATTAAAAAAAGTGAAAGTACCAAGAAACCCAAAAAATCAAATTAACTAAAAATCAAATGGATCAATCTTTATCACGACCAAAATACAAAAAATGATTTTTGTCAAACTCAAATCGATAAGAATAACAACAAAGGAAGAAGGAAACAAAATAAATAGTCAAGAAACACTAAAAAGAGACAAAAATTGGAAGAATAGACAAAAATTGGAGAGAGAGAGAGAGAGATATATATATATATATATATATATATATATATATATATATATATATATATATGTTGCAAGTTTTTTTAAAAATAAAATAAAAATCCTAATAAAATCCTAATTTTAACCAATGATCTAAATGCACATAAATACAATAATAGTGTAGCAAGTGACTAGTCCTGTACTAAAATTAGTATTATTCAATAATGACTTACAAACATGAATTAATGACAATTCATTTTCAATCATGTGCACACTTACCCAAATCCACCTTCATGTATCTAGTAACACATAATTTATACCTTATTTAATTAAATTTAATCTAATAATGACCTTGTTATAATTAGCTATGGGATCTAATGAATCTAATAGAAAGCATAAACAAGAGATAAAATAGCAATAGTAATAAATAATAACTGTATATCTAAGACACTAATATAAATTAATAAATAAATCAAATATTATGAATTAATCTAATAATTCAATATTAATCTAATGATAATACACAAATATCCTTTGCTTATATACAGCAAGGCATGCAAGATGAAGATCAGGGAACCCACACACATGTGCAGTTCAACTAATATCTAACTACAAGAATAGTGAAGTGCAACTCCACACTAACAAGATAGGTGTCTAACTTGTGTAAATGATCAACAAAATTTGACTACTAGTTAATTAATCTTATCCTATCTTATCCTAAATAGTGGAGTGGAACTCCATAGTAACAAGATAGGTGTCTAAGTTGACTACTAGCTAAGCAAGCTTATCCTATCTAGTGAAAATTAATAATCAATGTAATAAACTAATTACAATAATTAATTAGTATACTAATCTAATAAATAAATATAAGTAAATGTAATAAAGAAAATAAATACACCAATAACCCCCCATAAGTGAAGCTTGCATAGGGCTATGCAGATAAGAGTCTTGATAATGTGTAGCCATATTACGTACTCTATACAAATAGATGAAAAAAGGAGAAAACCCAAAGAAATAAAAACTCCTCCTCAAAATGAAGGTCTAGGAGACCCCCCCTAAAGAAATGATGTCCCCTAAATAATTAATGTCTTGTACCCCCAAAAGAGATCACAAGTGAAGATACTTGTTCTTAGTGAAAGGTTTGGTGAAAATATCTACAATTTACTTCTTCATATGACAATATTAAAGATTAATGATCTCCACCTAAATCATCTCCCTGATAAAGTGCATATGGATCTCTATGTGTTTGGTTCTCTAATGATGAACCAGATTTTTTGAGATTTGAATAGTGCTCTAGTTATCACAGTAAATGAATGATGGATTCTAAAATGGAACACCAAGCTTAGCAAGAATATTCTGAAGCCAAATAGCCTCAGTAGTGGCATTAACAACACCATGATACTCAATCTCTATATATGAAAGATCAATAGCATGTTTCTTCTTGCTCTACCAACAAATGGGCCTAGATCTGAAGTGAAATTTTTAACTAAAAGTAGACTTACAATCATCATAATCATCAGCCCAATTAGAATATGTGTATCCACCAAGTTTGAACCTATACCTACTATATAGTGAATCTTATATCTAATAGTACCCTGAATATAGCTCAAAATATGCTTGATAAATCTCTAATGAAGCACATGTGGTGTATACATAAAGCATGAAACCATGCCAATTGCATATGAAATGTCAGGCTATGTTTGAGTCAGATAGATGAAGCTATCTACAAGCTGGTGATACAATGTGGCATCAACCAAGGGAGTGCAACAATGAACCTCAAGTCTAACTCTAGATAAGAAAGGAGTCAGTGCAAGCCTATAGTCAACCATGTGAAATCGAGCTAACAAGTCCATGTCATATTTGGGCTATGAAAGTGTAATCCTAGAAGAAGATTACACTATATAAATCTCAAGAAAATATTGTAATAGGGACATGTCTATCATATAAAACCTATCATGAAGTGTAGTCTTAACACTATTGATGATGAATTTTGTGCTCCCTATAACAATGAGATCATCAACATAGAGAAAAAATTACAATAGTGAATCCTCTTGCCATAGAATATAGACATTCAAATCTAAGTGACATCTTGAGAACCTAACTAAAAGAATAAATGTGTCCATCTTGGAATACTAAGCCCTGGGGGCTTGTTTCAGACCATAGAGATACTTTTGAAATCAGCACAATAATGAAGAATCCTAAACAAACCCCTATGGTTGATCCATATATATCTCTTTATGAAGATCCCCATGAAGAAATATGCTCTTCACATCTATTTAATGTATAGCCCATCCATGAGCTACACCAATAGATAGTATCAAGTGAATGTAATTCATCTTAGCAACATGTGCAAAGGTTTCTACATAGTTAATTCTTTCCACTTGGAAAAAACCTCAAGCCACTAAGTGTGACTTATACTTATCAATATTTCCATCTGCTACAAACTTAGTCCTATGTATCCATCTACATCATACTAATTTTCTTCCCTTAGGAAGAGAAACAAGATCCCAAGTGTTACTCCTAATCAATGAGTCATATTCCTCTTTCATTGCTAAATCCCACTCAACTGTCCATGTGGCTTCCTAAAAATACTATGGATTAGAAGTTGTGGCAATGTAGGAATGTGTAAGATCATGTTGTGACTATGTTATCCTTTTATCTAATAGATCCCTAACAAGAGGGTCTACATCCACCAAAGTCTATCTAGCCCACAAAGGTATCAATGGGTAAGGATCTAGAGGATGAAGTGGAGGAACATGACCTAATAAATCCTACTAGGGAGGTATTACCTCATCATCCCTATGAGTAGATGAAGTAGGAGTATCATCATCACTAATATCTAATTCTTCTAAGGAAGAAGAATGAAAAATGTTAGAAGAAAATTCTAAAGGACTTTATTCAAAGTAAAAACTTATCACTATAATAAGCTCATGTGAATCTAGATCAATGATCTAATATCCCTTAACACCATCAGGATATCCCAAAAATATGCAAGTCTAGCTTTGTTGTTCTAAAGCACGGTGTTTGTATGAAGGTATGTGAGCCCATGTTGGACTTTCAAAGACTCTAAAATGATGCACATATAGCTTCTTATTTCACCAAGATTCAAAATGTCTTATCCCATTTAAAACTTTTTGAGGAACTCTATTCTTTATATGCATCACAATTAATCACTTCTACCTAGTACTCAGGTACTAATGATTTTGCATGAATCATAAAACTTACAATCTCTTTTAAGAATCTATTATTCCTCTCTACTATACCACTATATTTAGGTGTGTATCCAAATAAATTATGAAGATTAATTCCTTTAAGATCATATATTTTTTCAAAATTATTGTTCACATACTCCCTCCTATTATTGGTGTAGAGGATCTTGACATACTTCCTAGATTATTTCTCTGCTAGAGATTTGAACTCTAGAAATATTTCAAACAATTCACTCTTGTTTTTCAAAAAATAAACCCAAGTATATCTAAAATATTCATAAATAAATATGAGAACATAACATGTTTTACTATAAGACAAAGTAGGTAATAGACCTGCTAAATAACTATGAACAAGTTTGAGGACTTGTGTAGTTCTCCAAGCCTTCCCTTTATCAAACTTATCCTCTTGATGTTTGCCTAAGGCACAACTATGACATACACCCCATAAAAATTGAATCTATGGAAGTCCTATAACCATCTCCTACTGACTAAGCTAATATAAATGGTGGTAGTTTAGATGACCAAATCACTCATGCCATAGCTTGCTCATTGAATTAGTGTGTGAGAACAAAGCTATAGTGGAAGACTGAGGAACAAAATGTGAGAATTAATAAATTTGAGTATGATTATTAACTTTTCCCAATAAAACTAAGGCATTATCCTCTAATTTTTTGATTGATATAGAGTCAGGTATGAACTCAACTTGCCTACTAGTATCAAAGTGAATGATTTGGTAGATAGTTAGAAGGTTAATTGGTAGCTTTGGCACATAGAGGACATCTTCAAATACACCAATATTAACATCAATTGTACCTTTTATTATAACATCATCCTTAGAATCATCACCTATAAGAATATGAGGTAAGAAGCTTGGTTCTAATCCAAAAAATTGTTCTTGATCAGAACCCATATGGTGCGAAGCACTTGAGTCAATTACCCATGACTTGGGAGAATTTTCTAGTGCAACTAGTGTCATATCTTTCCATTTCCCTAAATTTGAAAGAGTGGAAGAATCCTTTGAACAAGATTGATTGATGTTATTCTTTTTTAGAAGACCCTTAAGGTCATTAATCTCTTTCTTCTAGTAATATTGTTCACTATGAAACCCCTTTTTGTAATAAGGGAAAGGAGTTCCAGTCCTTTTTTTTGAATCCCCTTTCTTATTAGTGGATTTATAATCTCCTTGTGAGGAAGATTGTTTCTCTTTATTCTTATCTTTCTGTGACTTATTTTGATTATTTTTCTTCTTTTTACTTGAACCTATATTTGATGTTGATGTTGAAACTTATGTATTCTTAGGTTGACTTGCAACTAGAGCTTGATATTTAGATGACTTGATCAGACTCATAGATATTAATTTTTCTTCTTTAACCATTAGAATATCAAAGAATACATCAAAGGTGGGCATTTGATAATATATGCCTAATGTGAGCCTATGAGTCTAAAATCTAGAGACAAAGGATGAATATTCAAGACCTAATTTGTGTAACGCACTAAAAATTAATTGAATGTCCTTTTTATCAATTCTACATTCATAAAATTGTGCTCTAAGATCTATGACTTTAGTGATGTAGTCTTGTATTATAGCATAATTTTTAGGATCCAAACTAATTATTTCATTGTCAATTTGGTAACCACGAACCTCATCTATTTTATCAAATAATGATGCTAATTTATCCCAATCTTATTTTGGAGTTGAACATTTTTCAAGATGTAAATTCAAATCTAAAGACATGTAAGACTGAATGCATCCAATAAATTTATTAGTTTCAAAGAGAAAGTGTTGTAACTCTTTTTCATCATTAGGTGGAGTAAGAAGTGTTGTTATGTAAGTCATACATCCTAGCATCATTGATGCATTCCAATCATTCTATTTCCATGTGTTATAGTTGTATGATGTTAATAGTGGGAACATAGGATTCCCATGATGCAATTGAAAATAAACTATCATAAAGCAAAAATCAAAGTATAAAAAACACCATAAAACCCCTTTGAATTACTTAGTTTTATCCCACCCAAAAATTATTTGTTATAAATTTATAATTGAGTGTAGTTACAAGGTTAGATTATAATTTTTCCAATTTACAAAAATCTCAATTATGCCCTCTAGTCTAAAAGTACAAAAAATATTCACTTTATTACAAAAATTCATATACCAATGTGTTTTGCTCAAAAAAATATTAACTTTAAAAAAAATGGGACCTCAATATGAGTTTGTATGTGAAATTTATGAACCTTTGAAGTTTTATAAATGAGGATGGGCAAGAGTTTCTATAGAAAAAACTTGAAATCTAGAAAAATCTAGAAAAACATAATAAAAATGAAAGTATAACAGTGAAGAGCATTAAATTTTAAGATATTTAAAAAAAAATCACTCAAAAATACCTCTTGGTGTTTAAATGGTGGGCTCCCAAATTCTCCCTTTAAAATTTGCCTACTGATCCATGAGGCCTACTAAAAAAAAAATGCCCTGCATAGTTCGTACGGTCTATATGGCAATACTTGGGAGTAAAAATAAATTATCTTCTAAGTGACTGTGTCTAAATTGTAGAAATTTTATATGGATCTCTAGGTTTTAATGCCTTTTGAATGCAACCATGAGGTCCATTTTTTATAAAAATGTTTCAATTTTCAAGTAAATACCATATTTGGGCATGGTTCTTCTATATAAAACCCTTGCCAATTTTGCCTCTTGTGCCCAATTTAGACAAAATTGTAGATTATTTTGACTATGTCGATCACTCTAAACTCAATGGTAAGCTCAAAAAAATTTCACAAAGCTCTAATTTGTGCTTGTACACAAAATTAAAAAATTGATCCTATATCTAGATATTTTTCTCTTGAATATTTAAAAATCTATAGATTCAAGATAGCTCTAATACCATGTTAGAATTAGCTACAAGATATAATGAATTTAATAGAAAGTATAAACAAGAGATAAAATAATAACTATATTTTTGAGACAATACAAAAAATGAATAGATAACTCAAATATGATGAATTACTCTAATAATTCAATATTAATATAAGGAGAATACATAGATAGCCATTGCTTATACAGAGCAAGGCATGGAAGATAAAGATCATAGAAATCACATAACACATGTAGTTCAACTAATATCTGACTACAAGAATAGTGAAGTTTAATTCCATACTAATAAGATAGGTGTCCAAATTTTGTAAATGATCAACACAAATTGACTACTACTTAAGCAATCTTATCCTATCTTACCCTAAATAGTGGAGTGTAACTCCTCTATAATAAGATAGGTGTCTAAGTTGACTACTAGCTAAGCAAGCTTATCTTATCTGGTGAAAATTATTTATTAATGTAATAAACTAATTACAATAAGTAATTAGGGAACCAATTTAAATAATAAAGATAACTAAATGAAATAAAGCAAATAAATGCACCAATAGACCTAGGAACATAAAATAATTAAAAATGGTACTAAATTATGCATTTATGCATGCTTTTACCAAATCTACCTTCATTTATTTATCCACACCAAATTGGGGAATTTTTAGTTAAAATTATTCCACACTAAATAAAGATAAATGATAGTCAAGTATGGTAACTTCACCCCAAATCCACCTTCATTTCTCCTATCACACATAATTTGGGACTTACCTGATCAAATTCAATCTAATAACCATGTAGTGTTAATAAGGGATTAATTATCCCAATCTACATGGGTGATTAAAACAACACAATAAGTGGATTCAAATAAGTACATGTGATTTGGGCTTATCAAAACTAATTTCAAGTAATTATCAAAAATTAGGGTTTGATTACTCAATTACATGGTTGATTGAACCAAATGAGTAATTAGACAATCAAGGGAAAAATTGGGGATACTTTAGCCTTACAAACTTGTTTTCAATGAATTTTGGGCTCAATTAATCTAAATTATGTGTACAACTAAACCAATCAAGTAAATTTGTCAATCATTTGTATAATTGGGTTTAATTGAGCTTTTTAAGCTTAATTACAACCAATTAACATTAATTTTGGATTGATTATCCTTAAGTGTGTACCTAATTAAATAAATTGTGTAATCAGGCCAATAAGGTGTGTTATTAGGGTTATTTGAGACCCACAAGCCCAATTATAACCAATTAGTATACATTAGGTCTTGATGAACCTTAAGATGGAGACCTCATTAATGGTATGTGACTATCTTAATGGGATGTGACTAATTATGGACACTATATTAATTATATGTGACTCTCTTAAGGGGATGTGACTAATTAGAAATAATTCATACTCAATTATCCCTAATTTGGACCTTAATTTAATAAATCAAGTAATTAGTTCAATCAAGTACGTGAGTTGGGATACTTGAGTCTCACAAACTTAATTACAACCAATTATTTTGAATTGGGGATTTTTTATTCTAAATCATGTGGTTTATCAAATCAATCAAATAATTGTACTATTTATAAGTGTAATTGAAACTATAGTCGATCTAGGCAAGCCTAATTATAACCAACTAGCATTAACTAAGTCTTAATTATACATGATTATGTTTTTGATTCAAGCAATCAAGTAAGTGCAATAATTAGGTATGTGATTAGATATAATTAATCCCCTCAAACACCAAATTTATACTAAATATTCATTCACTCAATCTATATGTTAATTTTTGTGTCAATATCCTCACAATTCTCATTATCTCTCATATATGCAAGCTTTGTAAATTTTAATTATGCACACCTAAAACTCTTAAAAACATCATTAATCAATTTGAAAGGCCCCAAAACCTTAAAAATTATGATTTATTTAGTTAAAATAAAAAAATACAAAAATAAATAGGCTAAATATTAAAATCTTAAAAATAACTAAGTATTAACTAGATTGAATTTTGAAAATTTATCTCTTAAATGATAACATCAACTATGAGACCAATTCGAGAAGATGTAAAGTTTCCCTAATTTTTAATATTTACTAAAATAAATTTAATTAATAATTAACCTATAATATAAGTTAATTATACTTAAATTTTATTTTCATAAATATACAAGCCATGGAATAATGTCAACTATTAAACTTGTAAATTCTTAGATTTCTACATCAACAAGAAAGTGTATGCATTTTAGGAATGTAAAAATTAAAAGCTTTTCCCATTGCCTAGAATTGGCTTAGATATCCAAGCCTAAGGCCTAGGACTACTATAACACAACTTAATTTATGTTTCAAACTCATACTGATAAAACCATCTTCCACCATTATAAACATGATGTATTTAATTGATATATTTCATGAAAACACAACAAACACATCAAGTCGATTCTCCTCTTTCAAAAAATATTTTTTTTTATATAATTTTACTAAATTAAGGGTTTAATATTCATTCATTTTAAATTATTACTTTATATACCACCAATATACATGTATATATATTTATATGTATCCTTCTATCTATCCATCCAAATTTGAAAAAAAAAATATATGAGAACAAACTAGGCCCAATTTTATATATAATGAAAAAAATACAAATTCCATTTTTTGGGAATAGTTAGGATGTGAGCTTGCTTGACTGTCAATTTTTTTAAATCATTTTTAGGATATATTTACATGAAAAATTATTTATATATTTATTCATTATTTTTTTATAAATAATATAGGTAACAAACTACATGATATTATCTTAACTTTCCACCAAAAAAATTATATTTTACGTGGACACATAAGAGTTCAAAACACTATACAACCCACGTAAAGTCAAGATAAGAAGGGGAGTATGATAGGATTGATATAAATATAGTAAAACAATAAATAAATACCTTAAAAATTAATTTAATTAAAGTACCTATTGACATTTTGGCCTCATAGGCCAAATGTCAACCCCTAACATTAAAAACTTCTAGTGACCACTGCCCTAGCCCACTCATGGTGGTTCCTGGCATAGTCATGTCACCTTTGGTATTATTGAGAGTATCTAAATATTATTAAGAGTGTCATGATGTACCATTGTTTTATTTTTTAATCCTTTTGTCATAAGTCTTGAATCTTTTGGCGATATGTTAGGTGTCATAATAATCTTGGAATGAGAGAGATGATTGTCAAGAAGTCTTGAAAAGTCTAAATGAGTGATTTAGCCATGTTTGAGGAATTTAAGGATATTTTGAGCAATATGAAGGTGATTTAACAATGTTAGATGCCATAAAATTAGGATCATAGTGTGTTAAAATCCTTTATCCATGACACACTCATCTAATCCACTGAGCACCTCCATCACCCCTCCTAAACCATCAAATACCTTTCAAAACACTGAATATGAGCCTATTTTACCTTGGTAAAAATTTAAAAAATGGAATTATTTTGATGAATTATATTAAAATGGGGTCATTAAGAGGACTTATCTAGGCCACATTGTCACCCTATGTGTTTCATGACACTAAAAGCCTTTTGAGACACACTCACAACCTTTCCACTTGCCAAGTGGGTCCCACATGCCAAATTGTGGATATTCCACTTCCTCCCTACCCTAAATTTTGTCCTATTTGAATTGGTTTATTAATTATTAATCCCTCTTATTTGGCCCCAAAATAATGCTTCCCAACTTGAGACATGGAAAAAATGGTGGAAAGATAGAGTTTTATGTATTTGTTGTAGTTGTTTGGAAATGTATGAACTATACCATACATAGGAGGATAAAATAATGAATATGAAGTCATATAAAGTGATTAATAAAATTTTCATGGTGAAAGGGTGTCAAACATACCCAAAATTGGCCAACTCACTTCACCTACTTACTTTGCATACCCAGACAACTCCTCAGGTTTATGTTCTTACCATACAAATGGGAGAGAATGGGGGCCCAAGTTCATAACCAAAGAAATTAAAATAAAGTAAATTCCACCCATTTTAATTTTTATTAGGATTGTCTTACTATATTTATGATCATTCATTAATAATTTAAGGAATTTGTATGTTATTCTCATCTACACAGGCCGAGTTGGGCTGAATGGTTTTCTAGGATTATTGACTTGTCTAATTAAACCAATGAGTGATCATGTTTAATTTGGTCTTGAAGGATATTTTCATGGAATTTTTGGTGTTTGAATAACATTTTGGAGCTCACATAACTAGTAATTCTTCAATACTATATCCTCTATGCAACCTGTAGTTAGCTTTGGACAATGAACAAATCATTTAAGTGTTTTTCTAGAAGTTTTTGACTGAGTTAAAAAGTTTTTAGGGATGTTTCATGTTTCAATATGCCTTATTACTTAGTTTTGATGTCTAATTACCTCTTTTTATATCATAATATCCTAAGGAGAAAGGGGTTATGCATACTTGAAGGCCATTATTTAGTGAATATTATGTATGGTTTAATGACATCTATAGAGCTTCAAATGTATCTCAAAACATGGAAAATGGGTGTTGAAGTGATAATTGAGTGTCATAATTACCTTATGAGAAAATTTTCCAATCCCCATGGTGGCCTCATAGGCCTAAAATCCATTTTCGTTGTCTCAAAACCCACACAGTCACTTTTAACAGAGTTTAAGGTCTTTTTAACTAAAGTTACTCAGAGTGTCCAAGGTTTCATTTCTTGACTGTGTTTCCCATTTTATACCTCCAAAAGTTCCATTATTTTATAGGTTTATGTATAAGGATCCTTAAGGTTCTTATGGTTAGTCTTTAAATGGTTTCCATACTTCAATCCATGTCATATTCATACCTTTCCACTCCATGATTCTTTCACTACCTTTCACTATGTTTTACCCTTGTTCTGATGCTCATACCCACATTTCACCCCATAGTCATCTTTCTTCACCCATCCATCATCCCTCCTAAGTATAAACTATGATATATATGCGTATAAATCCATATAAACCTTTTTAATACATAAAGACATGGAAATTTAGACCTATATGGGTCATATACTTGATTGAGAAAGCTAATGAACACCTAAAATGTTAAAGACAATAGTCACCTGTTGAAAGTCCTTTGGGATGTTGTGATTGAAATGGAGATTAAAAAGTAATTATAAAGTCAAATATAAGGAGGAATAAAGACTTAAAAATAAATATGATGTCTTTATGCTCGGATAAGAGGCTCCTTAGTGTACTCAGTCCATACACAGGGCTAGTGCATCCACCTACAACCATCTAAATTGGCATAACCAAGGCATATGAAGAAGAAGAGTAGAAATAATGATTAACAAGACTTTAGAATTTATTATGGAGATTTTAAGGTGCTATTTATTCTCAAAGAGTCCTAACACATCCATTTTAGATACCTTAAATCTCTTATGAATTCATAACACAAAACAAACACCTAAAATAACACCATATGTAGATCTACAGTCAGCCTATGAGGATAAAGTAAGTCAAGTTGAAAGAGGTAGAGGTGGAGATCAATATGTGAATTATAGGAAAGAGTGAAGAGTAAAAGGGACATAATTAAGGATTTTAAGACATGAATAATTATAAATGGATCTATTTTAGGTTTGAAAGTCACCTTCACTTGTGAATGGTTGAAACTCAATCTAAAGGAGCATTTATAGTTGGGTCTCTCTTTGTCATTAATTGTGACACAAGTATGATGACCTCAAATTACCTAAGTTAAAAATGATGAAAATGAGTACCTATGTTTTATATCACTTCCATTTTACCATGATAATATGAAGAAACTAGGTCCAGTACTCCACTATCCAAGCCTTTATCTTGAACTACCACCTACATCCATTCTATTTGACTTACTTAGAGCTATTATTATGTGATAGAAGTCACTATTGATTAAATTGGTTGGAAAGGGGTGAAATCATAGGTAAATTATTAAGGTAAGGTTTCTCCCAAAATTTCTAAGACACTCACATGGAAGAAGACTTAGCCCACCCCACCCAACCAAGAATGTAAGGAGAGCGTATAGGTTAAGTCAACTAGGCAGGCTCTAGGATGGAAGTGAATAATGGTTTTAATGGATCAAATACCAAGGAAATAAAAAGGTATTAGTACATTATTTCCATACCTAAGTGTATCTTGGACCATATAAAAAATAGAATGACTTGTATGCAGACCTAAGAACCCACTCTCGATCAAGTCATGAATAAAGAGAAGGTATGTGTTGAAGTCTCAAAGTACAAGTTGTTCTACTCAAGATATAGGGATCCTAATGATTCTAATACATTAATATGAGGTGTTTAATAGTGTTTAGGACTTGATTATCTTCATTCAAGGTCATAACCACATCCATTCACTCCATTATGATTAGAAAACTCAGTAAACAAGCCTCAAGTGAGCATACAAATGTATATGGAGTACCAAGAGAGTTATAGATAGAGGTTGGATTCAATAAGTTGAGACCTAGGAAAGGCTAATGGATATGTCTAAATACCATTCAATAGGGTTCAGATTTAGAAAACTTCAATAAATTACACTTGTAGCATCTAGTGTCAGATTAGGCCTTTGATCCCCAAACCCTACATAAAAACACAAGAGTAAATGAGATGTTTGAAGAGTTTAATCAGGACATGGATCCAAAAAATATCATGAATAAGTATGGAGGTCAAATATGATTATTTGTTTGATGTTTTTTGGTCCACCAAGTCACCCACAGTGGCTTTAAACTCATATAACCCAACCCAATCCTTCTAGGCTTAAAAGACATTCTCAAGGCTTATAAAACCCCACATCACATTAATGCTTGATCATACCTTGAAAAATAATATTAATTTCCATAAAGGATGTTTGGGAGGGTGTTTTAGGTCCTAGCAAGGTAGTTTTAAGTAGAGGAAAGTATAAAAAATGATCATTTTGGCCTCTAAACACAACCCAAGCTCATAATCCTACATAGCTAGTTCGAGTCATCACTTTAGATGCTCATATATTTCACCTTAAATAGATTATAATAAAATTATTATAGTATATTTTAGGTAACCCTATGCATCTTAATATCATATAATATTGAGTGGAAATAAGGGGCACACCTTTATGAATAAAGGTTAAGAATGTTAACCTATTCAAAATGCCTATAAAAAAAGACAAGCTCACTTCTTTACATCCACATCTTAGTCCACTCTTTTCATGGAAACTAAATACTATAATTAAATTTTTAAGGTTATATGTACCTAAAATATATGGTAGGATTTTTTGGTTTAGGGGTCTATACTCTATGAATCATTGTTAAAAGTACTGGATACCCCAAACCTCCCTAAAACTCTAGTACAAACCCATTGGTAGAGATCACTAAATATTTTCATCCAAAACCACTAGTTTAGACTATCTAACACTTGAATCAAGTATCACACTCAAGGGAGATTCCAGTCATGGTAGTGAGTTGTATGGATACTATATGGAAGTGTCATAAATCTATACTTTTGTAAGGTTTTGGGTAGAATGCAGAGTTATATGCATAATGAAGAGTTGAAAATCATTGGATGGGATGGTTTGTATTTTTACATCCCATAAATTCATTATATGTAAAATAATTCACCTATAAAGGGCTCTACAACTCATTTCAAAACTTCCAGTCTATAAGTGCTAGAGAAAGGTGGACTAGTCAACTAGGGGAAGTGAAAATTCTAAGTGAGTAATGCTTGTATAATCCTATATTATGGTTGATGATGTTGGTTCAAGTATTAATAACACTTATCAATTTATTATTAATATTTGTTAAAAGTTTCATGGAGGCCAACATACAAGCAGTTAGGCTATTAGGCCTATTTGACCTATTTGGTCAACAAGAGAGCTCAAGTTTGGCATAGATGGGATAATGAAGAGAGTAAATGTAGGGTATAATTCCTATTAATTGATGTTTTTAATGGTAAAATTAACTTTTAATAGTAATTATGTAGAAGTGGAGACATTTTAACCATCAAGTCAGCATGCACATTAAAATAAAGGCTACTCAACATCTTTTGAGAGGGATAATCACACCCATGTATGCCATGTAAATACCATTGGGAAGAGTGATGGATTTTTTTATCATATTAAAACCTTTTCCAAGAATAAATTAATTTTAATTAGCCCCCATCACCTCATTTTCAATGACAAAAGGAGACATTGAAGACCCTAATCAAGAGGAGCTATGCAAGGGAGCGTTGAAGAAGGTTTGTTTAACTGATTAAACAATTACATGGAGTGGACCTTGGTCATTAATGACTCCTTATATAATTTTCCATTTCAAATGTATCCTTATTTATCTCCATTTTTTCTACATATGAAAGACTTTTAGATTTGAAATATATCCCTCAAGATAGTATGAGGAAACTCTGCCAATACTTTTACTTGTACACCTACTTGGACTGATGAGTAAAGCATTACAAATTATTCATGATTTGTGCTTAGTGTGGTCATTACTTTTTCAATATGTATAGTTGTATGATCTTCCCTTTATAGGTCCAAGTTTCACCTAGGTATAAACAAGCTTTCTTGATAAATTGTCTAGTGTGTTGTGAGGTTGTTAGCTCAAGTTTAAAGTGAAAATCAAATTATAAGTGAATTAAATTGGGCCTCCTTCTCATGACTCTCTTGATTCAATCATTAAAACTAACCTCTAGATGAAATATTTTTGCTTATAATTTAATTAATATAGTGCTTTAGCTTTATGCATTATCCATTAGTATAATTAAGGGTCCAAATTTGAGTGGATAAGTGAGTATATTGGTGTATCGCCACTTTAGAGTAGGTTTAATTTATACAATATTCTTCCTATTTTCATCCCAACAGAGTTATGATTTAGATAAAGATATTCAAGTTGATAAATATAGGGATCTAGGCCCATAAAATCTAGAGGTTTGACCTAGACAACAACTAACCCACAACCTATAGGTCACTCCCATGTTAGCCTAGGTTTGAGGTGGATGTGAATAGTCTTTTCCTTAGTAAGGGTGAAACCTAGATTCCTAATAGTTATTGCATGCTCCGTGGGATAAACGTTCAAGTGCCTTAAATCAAGATATGAAAATCTTGGAGGACATTTTGAAGATGAAGACATCATTAATAACATCTGTAATCATCTTGGGTAGCTTCAAGCATCTTTGGAAGGGATTTGTAATCAATGTCAATCTCAAAGATATCATACCAATACTATGGTAGAGGTAAGGAGGCTCTTGTTTATGTTTATGTTGTGATACATGTCACATATGGAGTTATGGTATCCTATGAGGTGGGATTCTATCCTTCATCTTCATATTAGTCATATCATAGCCCATATGATCATTATATTCACCCTTATCAGAATTATAATGGAAATCCTAATTACCAAGATTATCCACCTTATTTTGAACCTCATCCACCTCTTTGGCAACCTTTTTACCCTCATGATCAGTCATACTACCAACTTACTATTCTTTATAGTCAACCTATGTATACACATAATATTTTCATAATTTTATCAATTAATGATTCTTTATATAGGAACCCATTATGACTCAATATCTCTGAGTACTTACCTTAAGGGGTGCATCGAGAAAGGGGTGGGTAGACCTTTGGTGATTCAAAAGATTATTTTCCCTTATTTCCATATTATTTCCTATCCATTCAGCTCCTAAAACCATTCCCTGAGCTATCTCTCATTCCTTGCACATTCCTCTAATATTTTCCTCTTTTTATCTTTCTTTCCCTTATTTAGTACCCTTTTACCTATTCAATAAGCTAGGTCAACTTGGTTGACCTAGCCCAATCTAGGGTCACTTTAGTTCTCTAGGCTTAATTTCCATTTGGCTGACCTAGAACAAAATTTAAGCATTAACCTGATAATGTGCTAGGTCAACCTAATTGACCTAGCATATCTGACATGTTCAAGTGAGTTTTGGGTAAAATACTCCTATATATACAAGGTCATTTCAATCATTTCTATATGAAGGCAATTAGGAGTTATTATTTGCTTGCACTTCTTCATAATCTGCTCTTCCACCATTCTACTTCAGGAGTCTTAGCTTATGTTTCATATTTGGATAATATTATTCTTATGGATAGGTCTTAGATGTTTTTGCCTAACAAAGTGATCCTTCTAAACTAATACAACTTCTTTTAAATCCCCATTGGCCAAAGGAGATATTGATTCATGATGGGTTCACATTCAGGTAAGTATATTCTAACTTTGTTTTACTCTCTTTTAGTAGATAGAAGTAGCATAAGTGTTGGCTTGAATAATATTAATCCTCATATTCCATGTATTAGGGTGTTACTCATACTTTATTTAAATTTCCCTATACATTTATTTTATTTCTTTTCATCTAACCACTTACTTTGTGCCACAAGCTTTGGTGAGCACTAGATTAGTTTACTTTTCTTGTTATTAGACTAGTTTACTTTTTTTTTATTATCATAAGTAAATATCAAAACCATAGGACGTTTTTAGGGTTGTTATGTGATTTTTTTAGAATTATGATTTAGAACCTTTCCTATTATGATGTGTTTTGATAGATGATACAAGTGATCCCCTAATCAGGTCTAGTAGATCCTCATATTGGTCATGTTCCTACTTAACAAGTGTGTACCTCAATTAGAAGTGTAGGTGTGATCTATCTTATCCAATCCAAGATTGATTCATGCACACCATGAAATTTTCATTGCATAAATTTTGGTGAACTTGATGTGAATCCTATCCCACCACTAGTTGGATTATCTTCACATTTCCAATTTTTGTTTCCTTTCTTATTTAGCATTAGCTCCACTTTGGATTCACCTTCATTACATTCTAGTGAACTTGATGTGAATCAAACCCTTATAAGGTTTATTTCACTTATCTTATTCCTTTTTATCATTTATTTATTCCTTATTTGCATTATCTACTTCATCATGAATCCAATGCATTTTATGGTTTGTAAAATGGATGGGTAGAACTAAATATATAGGCAAAACAATTTTCATGTCTGTTATACTAGGTTGACCTGGTCAACTTAGTGCTTTATTGACCTCTGTACACTATTTTAGGTTGACTTGGTCAACCTATTACTATCTTTATACCATGTATTTTATGTTAGGTCAACTAGGTCAACCCTATACTATTTTCTTTCTTTTATGCTTTCCAAATTTAGCTTTTTGTTTTCCTTATATGCCTAATTTAGTTCTTTGTCTGCCTGAATTAATTATTTATCTATATCTATTATTCTTATTTATTATCATTATTTGCCTTTTATTCTCAAGCATCATTTCCCTCATTAAAATCTTCTTGGATAATGTAAATCTATTTAAACACTCTATGGGGTTCTCTTTGCTTCTTATCCTTTCTTATCTCTTCTTCCTCTTTTTAGTTGTTGAGGCATCTTGTGATGCCTATCCACACAATAATTTAACCTTTAATGCATCTTGTGATGCCCACTTTCATGTCCTTTTAGACTATGGGGCATCTTGTGATGCCCATCCCTACATTCACTTACCCTTTGGGGCATCTTGTGATGCTCACTTTTATTCTCCATTATATGCTACCAAACTAATTCAACTCCAAGAAACTTTTTGAGACACATAGGCTTATCTCTCACATGTTCATCCTTGATATAGACATTAATGTAGGATCATTTTCTTTATTTTCATTATTTCTCTATATATCTATCTAACATCTTTTTATATGTTACTTTAGCATGAGTCCCTCCCTATGCAGTAGTTTCCTTCCTTTTCAAAACCTTTATTCTTCCCTTTTGGTCTTTTGGTTTCTTGATGTACCATAGTCATCATCACTTATATTTTCATTCTTCTTTTTCTTGCCAATGCTATTTTGGCATCCTCTTGATATTTTATTTTATGAGTTTCTTGGTAATACCATGGATAAAACTCGACCCTCCTCATAAAATGACCATTCTTTTTATTTCTTATTTTTTTCTTTTCATTCTTTTGTTGCTTGCCAATGTTGTTTTGGCATCCTTTGGGTCTTTCTTTATGAGGCGCTTTATATAAAGGCTCCCTCACTTTTTTCTTATTTTCAACCCTTGGGTTTTCCTTTTACGAGTCACTTAGTAAGACCATGGATAAAAATTGGCCTTCCTCATAAAATTACCTTTCTTTTCATGTTTTTCGTGATCCTTGTTATTTAAACATTAGCTTTTGCTTTTTTAGCTAGATGGAATCTATAAACAATCTATGTTATCATGTTTTCATTCACTTCTCATAGTCTTATGATAAGGAATCACACTTTTTCTATCATTTTATTCCTTTTTTCCCTTTGTCACATTTTTTTTCAATTTGAATAAATTCAAATTTATTACATGTGTCATTTTCCTCTTAATTTTTCCCTTTATTTCACCTTCACATTTGGATAAAATAAGGTCAAAGTCAAGATAGCACTTTTATTTCACTTGGGTTTACAAGACTCTTATACCCCATGGTCTTTAATTTTCTCTCTCTTATAAATCTTATCCCAAATTTTTCAAATGAAAGTCACCTTTAACACCCATGTTTGGTCTTCCAAATCCGTATGAAGGAATTTTTTTAAAAAAAAAGTTAAAAGTTAATCATTTGAAAATAAAAGGAAATTACATCTAAAAAGGCAACATATAAATCTTAAAAGTTTAATCACACCAAAATATGTGATTAAAATCACATCTCCTATATCCAAACAAAGCTTAAACTACATAATCGACTTCACCTAGAGCCAAAGCATTTTGGGGTGCAGTAGACCTATATATTAGAATAAGGGATTTTTAAAAAATCTATAGTGTTACCTACTTTCTCATAAGGGATAAAACAAGATCAAAGTCAAGATAGCACTTTATTTCACTTGGATTTATGAGACTCTTATACCCCATGATCTTTAATTTTCTCTCTCTTATCAACCCTGTCCCAAAGTTTTAAAATGAAAGTCATCTTTAACACCCATGTTTGGTCTTCCAAATCCATATGGAGGATTTTTTTAAAAAAAAATTAAAATTTAATCATTTGAAAACAAAAGGAAATGATATCTAAAAGGCAACATATAAATCTTAAAAGTTTAATCACACCAAAAGATGTGATTAAAAGCACATCTCCTATATCCAATCAAAGCTTGAACTCCACAGTTGGCTTCACATAGAGCCAAAGTTCTTTGGGGTATAGTAGGCTAGTAGATTAGAATAAGGGATTTCAAAAAACTCTATAGTGATACCTACTTTCTCATGTAGGTACCCAATCTTTGAGTAGACTAATGTATCTATAAGGGGTCCTAAGGAGTGGGGAACACATCATGAGGAGGTAGGTTTATTTTAATTTTCATGCATATAGCCTTTATGGGATTATCTATATACTCCTTTTATTGACCTAAGACTTGTGTAGCTAAGAGAAGTTTTTCATAGACCTTAAGGTTGACAGTCCTCTTATTTTGATAAACCAAATTTGAGTGTCTTGACTTCAATAAAGAGTTCCCCTACCTTGTTTTTTCCTTCATTCTCCCCTCTGCCCCATTTAATTTCCCCCTTGATATACAAATTGTGATTCCAAATCTATTTTTCCTCTTCTTTAAATTCCTTTCTTCATTTATTAAAAGCATGCTAACACTAATTTTTTTCATTTTCATCTATCTTTGGATGCAAAACAACATGCTTGAGAAACTATGGATCATTTTCATCATGTTTTATATATTTACTAAAACTAATTTTCTTTCCTTTTCCTATTTATCTTGGTTTTGTTGTTATGTTATTACGAACACCTGAGTTCACACCTTTTTTCCATTGTTGCATGAGAAGTGGATTATTACTGCTCACCTAACCATGTTGTTTTCCCTTTTATGCATCCCCTTTTTCCATTGATGATTGAGATGTGGATTATTAATGTTCACTCATCAATTTTGTTTTACCATTTTTATTTTTGAATCCTATTTTTACCATCTTGTTTGACATGTATCCTTGATTTGATTTGGTGAGTTTTCCTTTTCTTACTTGAGGTTTACTTGTTTGAGTTTTTTGGTCTTTAGTAGCTTTGAATTTTTGGTTACTTGATTTACTCTTGTTTAACTTGGTCATTTGGTATAACATAGCACTTCTCACCTAGCTTTCCAAATTCCTAAGTATGTCCTATCCATATAGCACCAATTATCTTGGCTTTTCTTGAATTTGTTTATTTTTACTCCTTAGTTTTATATTTTTGGGTTTTTCCAAAGTAGTCTCTGTGCCTTCCACAATCAAAACTAAAACATAGTTGAGAAACATCCCATGATAAAGGTAAGTCAAGGTATGCATCATTTATTTTTTAATTATTTAATTTTTAGTTAGTTTCCTTTTATATCATTTAGTTTTAGTTATTTTATCCTTTTTTAATATACTACAATTTTTTTACTAATAGCATTATGTGCGTCCTTATGTTCTTTCTTGAAGCACCATCCCTTGTTACATCTTAGTGACACATGATGAGCTTTGAGTGGGGCATATATATACACATGATATTTTCACACTTTTATCAATTACTGATGCTTTACATCTTGCAATAATCCATCATGACTCAATCTCTCTAAGTGCATGCCTTAAAGGGTGCACCAAGAAAGGGGTGGATAGACCTTTAGTGTTTCATAGGTTTGTTGTCCTTTATTGCCATATTATTCCCAATCCATTTAGCTCCTAAAACCTTTCCTTAAGATATCTCTACTTCCTTGCACATTCCTCTAGTATTTTCCTCTTTCTATCCTTCTTTCCCTTACTTAGTACCCTTTTTACATATTCACTAAGCTAGGTTGACTTGGTCGACCTAGCATAGTCTAGGGTCACTTTAGTTCTTTAGGCCTAATTGCCATCTAGCTGACCTAGCACAAACTTTAGGCATTAGCCTAATAATGTGCTAGGTATACCCAGTCAACCTAGTACAACTGACATATTTAAGTGATTTTTGGTTTAGACAGTCCTATATATACAAGGTAATTTTGTTCATTTCCATATGAAGGTAATTAGGAGTTATTATTCACTCATGCTTCTTCACAATCTATTATTCCACCATTCTACTTAAGGATTTTTAGTTTAAGTTTTTTATTTGGAGAATCTTAGTCTTGCGGATAGGTTTGGGATGATTTGGCCTAAAAAATTGATCCTTATGAACCACAACAACCTCCTGCAAAGTCCCATTATCGAAGGGAGAGATTGAGTCATGATAGCTTCACATTCAAGTAAGTATATTCTAACTTTGTTCTCCTCTTTTTTAGTAGATAAAATTAGCATAAGTGTTGGGTCAAATAATATTACTCCACATATTCCATGTATTATGGTGTTACTCATACTTACTTTATTTAAAATTCCCTATACATCTATTTGATTACTCTACATCTAACCTCTTACTTTGTGCCACAAGCTTTGGTGAGCACTAGATTAGTTTACTTTTCTTGTTATTAGATTAGTTTACTTTCTTGTTTATTATCATAAGTGAATATCAAAACCATATGACTCTTTTAAGGTTGTGATGAGATTATGTTAGACTATAGGATTTGGAACCCTACCTAGCATGATGTGTTATGACAAATGATACAGGGGATCCCCTAATCAAGTCTAGAAAATCCTCATATTGGTCATGCTTCCACTTAAAAAGTGTGTGCCCCAATTGGAAGTGTAGGTGTGATCTATCTTATATGATCCAAGATTGATTAATGTGCACCATGCAATTTTGATTGAATATAGCCTATACCAAAAAATGACCATCTTTACTTAGAGATTGAGAAACTAAGGAAAAAGAGAGACAAGTTGAAGTAATATATAAGGCAGTAGAAGGAGATTAAATGTCAAACCCTTTTTTATAATCAAAGTACCCCTACAAACCAATAACCATCCAAGGTGATTACTCCATCTTCTTTTCTTCCCTCTATAATCATTGGATACTTCTTAGTTCACAACTGTTTACTTGATGACAAGGTAAGTCATTTAATTATCCATAAGTTAGTGGAAAATAATTTGAACTTGTTGTATGAACCTACCCCTAACCTTAAATTTCATTGGAATGGATTTCCTATGAGGACATTTGGTCTTGTCAATAATCTAAAACTCACCCTCCATGCCTACCCCAATATTTCAATTGCACAAAACCTCATTGTGGTAAACTTGTTACCTTATTTTTCTATGTGTTTGACTAGTGATTTTATGGATAAGGTTGGGGTGATTGTCTAATGACTTGTCTCATATGGTATACAAACTTGGGTATGACATGGAAGTCAAAATTATGTCTAAGTCACTTTATATATTTCATATCTATCCATCTAACCCAACCACCTTAAGTGTAGATTGCCCTCACCATCCTTTTCTAAAGCAATATACTTATGTTCAAGATCTTATGCCTTTTCAAGAATCTATAGTGACCCCAAATTGGAAACCTTCATGGGACAAAGATCCCAACTATTTCATGCTTGAAATTGAAAGGGAGATTTAAAAAGAGGGGGAAGGTATGAATTATTTTCAAAGATATGTATCATGTTCTTCAAACTCCCCATCATCCCTTCATGTTACAGCCTCTCATGAGCACCAAAGTGTATCTAAATTTGGTAAGACAACTAAAGATTTCAATACGTAGTGTGTGGTCTCTAAGTGTGATACTCCAAAGATTTTGAGTTGGGATAACACCCTTGTATCCATCAACTAGACTAAGGAACTATACTACCCACCCACCCTCTCCTCTCTTGAAGAGGAGCCAAGTGTATTAAAATCATAATTTGAGCATCCAAGCATGATGAACAAACTATCAAGGTTGGTCAATGAAGGGGAAATCCTTCAATAACTTGGTCATGTGGTAGCTACAAAAAAGTTTCAAGGGAACATTAGATATGACACCTCGTGTATTTATGAATAATAAATTATGATTAAAACCCCTATTCATCCTAATAGATCAAAATTTGAACGTGAGGATAACTTAGATGATATGGGGTAACTATAATGCTAATATTTTAGAGATGATGTAGATGAGACACAACCAAATCCTTCCATAAGAGATAATTAAGAATCCAAATTTCATTAGGGTATCATTGAGAATGAGGTCATAAATTAATTAGATGATCCTTGCAAATACTTATACCTTGAGTTCTTGATTGAAGTTAAATGAATTAGTATAGCAGACCTAGATAGTGGATTAGGATAATAGGCTAATCTTCTAAGTGGATAAGATAATACAAGTCAAGAAGTACTAAGGTAAGATGAATTTTAACTTCACTAGGTTAAGGATCTACCATTCTCCATTTAAGATGAAGATGAACAAGTTTTAGTAGACCAAGAACTTTGTTATGCCCATGTCAAAAAGTTGGAGGTAAGTGATTAGCATGGTATCTTACAAGAAGATGGTAGAAATAGAAGTGAACCCCATGTTATTCCCATTATCCATGATGAAATGTGTTTTTGGGAGGATTTATAATACTTTTCCTTGAGATTAGATACTCCATCCCTACACCATAAAGAGATTGAAAAGGGTCTTGTCAAGGATACTTTAGTAGTTGATCACTTTGAGTCTAATGGGTAGAATTATGTATAGCCCATGACTAAAGAAGTGTGAGATTGATTATGAAAAATATAATAATATGGGAATAATATGATTAGTTTATTTACTCTTATACTCAACCCATGCACCTGAGGATGGAGCCATAATGCCTAGTCACTCTTCTACTAAACCATGAGAATGACAATGTTCCCAACTATAGGTTGAGGTTGTCAAACAGTTATCCAATTATGATTAGAACTATATTAACACATGAAACCACACATAATGGTACCACAATGATCATATGAAATTTCCATTTTATCATGGGGAAAGAATTCAAAGTAAATTTGGTTGTTTTAGTAGTTTATTGTCTGATTCAATAAGTGTGTCACACAAGTTATAGGTGATTATCTTATTACTTTATTTCCTTGCCTTATTTTTTATATATGTTAGGTGTGATTATAAAATCTAAGTTTTTGTTTCTTTTTTTTCTTTGTGTGTCTTTTTTTTTCTATAAGTCCAATAAGTGTCCTTGGTACAAATTAGTTTGGTTGTCCAAGTGGTTCTCAAGTCATGTTACCTTATTTGAGTCATCATGCCATCTTTAAGTCATGAGGTGGTTGCATTATGTTGACCAAAATAATGGTCAACCCTTAGATTCACCATAAATGTTGACATTTTTTCCTCATAGGACAAATGTTAACCCCTAATGTTAAAATTTTTTCGTAACCACCACCCTAGCCTACTCATGGTGATTCCTAGCCTAGTCATGTCACCTTTGGTCCTACTTAGAGTCTACGAATCTTGTTAAGAGTGTCATGATGTACCATTTTTTTATTATTTAATCATTGTTTCATAAGGGTCTTTATTTTTTCTATGTTTTAGGTTTCATAGTAATCTTATAAATAGAGATATGATTGTCAAGAAGTCCTGAAAAGTCCAAATGAGTGATTTAGCCCTGTTTGAGGAATTTAAGGATGTTTTGAGTAATATGAATGTGTTTTAAAAATTTTGGAGGCCATAAAATGAGTATAATAGTGTTTTTAAGTCTTTTATCCATGACACACTCATATAATCCACTTAGCACCTCCATCACCACTCCTAAACCATCAAAAACTTCTCAAACCACTGCATATGAGCCTATTTTACCTTGTAAAATTTTAAAAAAGGGAAGTATTTTGATGAATTATATTAAAATGTTTCTTTAATAAGACTTATCCATGCCAAATTCCCACCCTTATGTGTTTCATGACATTAAAATCCTTTTGAGACCTACTCACACCCTTTCCACTAGTCAGGTGGGTCCCACATGCCAAATTATGACTAATTCACTTCCTCCCTATGTTTTAACCTATTTTAAGTGATTTATTAACTCATAATAAATTATGGATATTCCAATTCCTCCCTATGTTTTATCCTATTTTAATTTGTTTATGAACTTGTAATCCCTCTTATTTTTCCCTAAAATAATGTTTCTAATCTTGAGAGATGGAGAAAATGGTGGAAAGATAGAGTTTTGTGTATTTTCTATAGTTGTATAGAAATGTACATATTTTAAAATAAAAATTAGGATCATATAATTAATATGAAGTCATGGTAGGTGATCCATCAAAGTTTCATGGTGAAAGGGTGTCAAACAGATCCAAAACTAGCCACCTTACTTCACCTACTTCCTTTTTAGATCCAGATAGCTTCTCAGGTTTATGCTCATACCATACAAATGGGAGAGAATGGGAGACCGAGCTCATAACAAAATAAATTACACTCATGTATATTCCACCCATGTTAATTTGTCTTAGGATATTTATGAACATTCCCTAAGAAGTTAAATAATTTGTATGTTATTCTCATCTTCATAGTTCAAGTTGGGTTGAATGTTTTTCAGGGATTGATGACTTGTCTAATCAAACCAATGAGTGATCATGTTTCCTTAGGTCTTTAAGGAGATTATCATGGAATTTTTTGTTTTTATATCAAATTTTTGATCTCATATAAATAGAAAACCTTTAAGACTATCTCCTTTATATAGCCTATAGTCATCTTTAGACAAATGAACAGAGTATTTAGGTATTTTTAAAAAGTTTTGGCTAAGTTGAAAAGTTTTTAGGGGTGTTTCATGTTTCAACATGCCTTTTTTATCATGTTTTAGGTATAATAACATATTTTTATATCAAAATATTCTAAGGAGAAAGGTATTATGCATACTTTGAGGCCACTATTCAATTAATACTATTTATGGCTTAGTGACATTTGCAGAGCTTCAAATGTAACTCAAAACATTAAAATGGGTTGTTGAAGTGATAATAGAGTTTCATGATTACCTTATGAATAACTTTTCCAATCCCCATGGTGGCCTCATAGGCCTAAATATCATCTTCATTGTCTTTAAACCCACAAAGTCACTTTTAGCAAAGTTTAAGGTCTTTTGCAAAAACTAAGGTTACTCAGAGTGTCCTAGGTTTCATTTCTTGACTATTTTTTCCCCTTTTATACCTACAAAAGTGTCATGATTTCATAGGTTTGTGTATAAGGATACTCAAGGGTTTTTTTAGTTGGTCTTGAAATGGTTTCCATGCTTCAATATATGTCATATATACCTTACCACTCCATGATTCTTTCACTACCTTTCACTATGTTTTACCCATGTTTTTATTTTCATACCCACATTTCAATCCATAATCATCTTCATTCACCCATCCATCTTCCTTCCTAAGTATTAACCATGAGATATAGTCCTATAAACCCTTGTTAACCATTGGAATCCATAAATTCATGGAAATTAATACCTACATGAATCATATACATGACTGATAAAGCTAATGAATACCTATAATGTTGAAGATAATAGTCACCTATTGATAGTCCTTTGGGATGTTGTGATTGAAATGGAGATGACTAAGTAAAGAGTCAAACATAAAGATGAATAAAAAATTAAAAGGCATCTTTGAGTTATTTATTCTCAAATAAGGGAATCTTCAAGGTACTCAGTCCATACACAGGGATAGTACATTGACCTACAACCATCTAAATTGGCCTATCTAGGGTATGTGAAGAAAAAGAGTAGAAGTAATGATTGACAAGACTATGAAGTTTCTTATGGGGAGTTAAACATGTTGTTGATGCTCAAAGAGGCCCAAAACATCCATTTGGGAGACCTTAACTCCCTCACAAATTCCTAACACAAAACAAAAACACCTAAAACAACACCATATGTAGATCTACAGTCAACCTATGAGGACAAAGTAAGCCAAGTTACAAGAGGTAGAGTTGAAGATCACTATGTGCATTAGAGGCAAAAGTGAGGAGTAAAAGGGCCATAATGAAGTATTTTAAGGCATGAATAGGTATAAATGGATATATTCTAGGCTTGTGTCTCACCTTCACTTGTGAATGGTTGAAACTTAGTTTAAAGGAACATCTATAGTTGGGTCTCTCTTTGTCATTGACTATGACTCAAGTATGATGAAATAAAATGACCTAAGTCAATAATGATTAAAATGGTTAAATATAGTTGAGATCAATTCTAATTTACCATGATAAGTTGAGGAAACTAGCTCTAGTACTCCACTATCCAAGCCCTTATCTTGAATTACCACTTACATCCATTTTGTTTGACTTACTTAGAGCTATTGTTATGTGATAAAAGTCACTATTTGAGGCAATTTGTGGAAAGGGGTGAATTCATAGGGACCTTATCAAGTTAATGTTTTTTCCAAAAATATCCAAGATACTCACATGGAAGAATACTTAGCCCCCCACAACCAACCAAAAATGCAAGGAGAGCCTACAGGCTAACTCAACTAGGCAGACTTGATGATGGAAGTGCATAATGGTTTTAATAGATCAAATACCAAGGAGTGTAAAATTTCTTAGAACATGAGTTTCATACTTAAGTGGATATTGGACCATAGATAAAATATAATGAGTTTTATTCAGACCTAAGATCCCACTCTTAGTCAAGTCATGAATAAATAGAAGGTATGTGATAGAGTCTCAAAGTACAACTCTAATCAAGATATAAGGATCCTAATGAGTCTAAGACATTAATATAAGGTATTTAATAGTGTTTAGGACCTGATTATCTTCATTCAAGTTCCTAACCACATCCATTCACTCCATTTTGATCAAAAAACTTAGTCAACAAGACTCAAATGAGCATACACATGCATATGGAGTACTAAGAGAGTTGTAGACAAAGGGTGGATTCAAGAAGGTGAGACATAAGAGAGTCTAATGGATATGTCCCAATACCATTAAATGGGCTTTCGATTTAGATAAATTTAAGAAAACACACTTTCAACCTCTAGGGTTAGATTAAGTCCTTGATCTCCAAACCCTGTATAAGAACACAAGAGTAAATGAGATGCTTAGAGGGGTTAATCAGGACATGGAGCTACAAAAGGTCATGAAGAAAGATGTAGGTTAGATAGGAGGAATTTTTTTTATGGTTTTTGGTCCACCAAGTCACCCATAGTGGACTCAAACTCATCAAACCTAGCCAAAACCTTTTAAATGTAGAAGCCATTCTTAAGGATTAGAAACCCCACATCACATTAAGCCATGCTCAGACCTTCTAAAATAATATTCAAAAGGAGCATCCATAGTTGGGTCTCTCTTTATCATTAACTATGACATAAGTATGATGAAATCAAATGACCTAAGTCAATAATGATTAAAATGGGTAACTATGGTTGAGATCAATTCTAATGTACCATGATAATATGAGTAAACTAGGTCTAACACTTCACTATCCAATCAATACTCTTTAACTATCACCTATAGCCATTCTGTTTGACTTACTTAGAGCTATTATTATGTGATACAAGTCACTATTTAAGGTAATTTGTGGAAATATGTGAAATCATAAGGACCTTCTTAATGTAAGGTTGCTCCCAAAATTTCCAAGACACTCACATGGAAGAATACTTGGCCCCCCACCTAGCCAAGAATGCAAGGAGAGTCTACAGGCTAAGTCAACTAAGCAAACTTGAGGATGGAAGTGCATAATGGTTTTACTGGCTCATATTCTAAGGAAAGAAAAAGGTCTTAATACATGAGTTATATCCCTCAATGTATCTTGGACCATAGACAAAATAAAATGAGGTGTATGCAAAACTAAGATCCCAGTCTTAGTCAAGTAATGAATAAAGAGAAGGTATGTGATGGAGTCTAAAAGTAAAAGTTACTATACTCAAGATATAATGATCTTAATGAGTCTAAGACATTCATAACAATTAATGGATAGTGTGTAGGACCTAAGTTTCTCCATTAAAGGTCATAACCAAATCCATTCACTCTATTATGACTATAAAACTCGATCAACAAGCCTCAAGTGAGCATACACATGCATATGGAGTACAAATAAAGTTACAAACAGAGAGTGGGTTTAATAAGGTGAGACTTAGGAGAGGCTAATGGATATGTCCTAAGACCATTTAATGGGTTTTGGACTTGGATGACTTCAATAAATCACACTTGTAACCTCTAAGGTCAAATTACGTCCTTGATCCCCAAACCTTGCATAAGAACATAAGAGTAAATGAGATGCTTGGATGGGTTAATTAGGACATAGAGCCACAAAAGGTGATGAATAAGAATGGAGGTTAGATAGGAGGAGTGTTTTGATGGTTTTTGGTCCACCAAGTCACACACAATGGCATTAAACTCATCAAACATAGCCCAAGCCTTTTAGGCCAAAAAGTCATTCTTAAGGCTTAGAAACCCAACATCACATTAAACCTTTTAGGCCTAGAAGTCATTATTAAGGATTAGAAACCCCACATCACATTAAGTCATGCTCAAACCTTCCAATACAATATTTATGGCCATGAAGGATGTGGAAAGACATGTTGTAGGTCCTAACAAGGTAGTTTTAAGTACATTATAAAAATGATCATTTTATCCTCCAAACCTAACCCAAACTCACAGTCCTATATAGCTAGTTTGAGTCATCACTTTAGATTCTCATTTATTTAACTTTAAATATATTATGATTAAATTCTTATAGGATATTTTAGGTACCCCTATATACCTTAATTTCATATATTATTGAGTGGGAATAAGGGTCACACCTTTATGAATAAAGCTTAAAGAGGTTGGCCTCTTCAAACTATCCATAGAAAAAGACAAGATCACTTCTCTACATCAACATATTAGTCCACTCTTTTCATGTAAAATAGATCCTATCAATAAATTTTGAGGGGTTTATGTATCTAAAATCCTTGTTAGTATTTTTTGGTTTAGGGGTTTGTACTCTATGAATCATTACTAAGAGTACTGGACACCCAAAACCTCCCTAAAACCCTAATACATACCCAATGGAAAAGATCATAAGTATTTGAATCTAAAAAAACTAGTTTATTTTAACCTATCTAAAACTTTTATCAAGTATCATACTTATGGGATATTCTATCCATGGTAGTGAGTTGTACAGACACTGTATGAAAGTGTCAAAAATCTATACTTTTATAAGGTTTTGGGTATAATACAAAGTTATATGCATAATGAAGATTTGAAAATAATTGGAGGGGATGGTTTGATACTTTTTCCATACCTTTAAGACATGAGATGTCAAATGATTAACCTAGAAAGGTCTCTTCAACTCATTTAAAAACTATCAGTCTATAAGTGTTAGAGAAAGGTGGACTAGATCACTAAGAGAAGTGAAAATTCTAAGTGCCTAATTCTTGTGTAAGCCTATATTATGATTGATAATGTTGGTTTAGATATTAATCAAACTTATCCAAAGGTTCTCAATATTTATTATAGCTTTCCTATAGGCCAACATACAAGCAGTTAGGCTATTAGGTCTAATTGGCCTATTTGACCTATTTGGTCAACAACATAACTCAAGTTTGGCATAGATTGGTTAATAAAGAGGGTTAATATAGGGTATAATTCCTATTAAATTATGTTTTTAATGGTAAAATGTAATTTTAATAGTAATAATGTATTAGTGGAGATTGTTTCACCATCAAATCAACATGTACATTGAAAGCAAGGCTAATCAACACCTTTTAAGAGGCCTAATCATACCCTTGTATGTTATGTAACTACCATCGGGAGGACTGATTTATTATTTTCATCATATTAAAACCTTTTACAATCATAATTGAATGTGACTCAACCCCCATCACCTCATTTTCAATTCTAAAAGGAGACATTGAAGATCTTAATCAAGAGGAGCTACATATGGGAGATTTGAAGAAGGTTTGTGTAACTGATGTAAAAATTGTATGGAGTGGACTTTGGTCATTCATGGACCCTTCACTTTTCCATGCCACATTTCTCCTTATCTCTCTCCATTTCTACTATACGTTGATGGCTTTTGGCTTTGAATTGTATCCATCAAGTTGGTATGAGGAAACTCTACTAGTACTTGTACTTATACACATACTTGGATTGATGAATAGAGCATTACAACTTATTCATGATCTATGCTTAGTGTGTTCATGATTATTTTGATATGCATAGTGGTATGATATTCCCTTTTTAGGTCCAAGTTTCACCTAGGTAGAAACAAGATTTTTTGGTAGGTTGTTTAGTGTGTTGTGAGGTTGTTAGATCAAGTTTAAAGTGGAAATTAGATTGTAAGTGAATTGATCTAGTCCTCCTTATCATGAACCTCTTACTTCATTCATTCAAAATAAACTCTAGATAAAATATTATTGCTTATAAGTCATTAAATATAGTGCCTCAGGTTTATGCATTATCCATTAGTGTGGTTAAGGGTCCAAATTTGAGTGGATAAGTGAGTATATTAGTGCACCACCATTTTATAGTAGGTTTGAATTATGCAGTCTTCTTCTAATTTTCATCCCAATAGAGTTATTATTTAGAGAAAGATATTCAAGTTGAAAAATATGGGGAGATATCCCCATAAACTCTATAGGTTTGACCTAGACAACAGGTAACCCACAACCTATAGGTCACTCCCATGTTATCCTAGGTTTGAGGTGGATGTGAACAATCTTTTCCTCAGTAAGGGTGTAACCTAGATTCCTAATATTACCTTGAGTAATTAATAATTTAAATTAATGATAGATATATGTACCTAAATTATGGCTTACCTAATCTCTGACAGAGACTAAGAATGCTATAAAATGAATTTTGTAATAGAGAATAAGAATACATAGAAATTAGATAGTGATATGAGATAGTGAATAGAATCATATATCATGATAGAGGTAAAACCAAAATTGTATGGCATGACATCACCAATCCTCCTAAAATTAGTAAACCTTATCTAAAAATGGTTGCGTAGATCCATGTTCTCTAAATGTTTCTAAAACCTTTCATCAATAGATAATCCATAGAAACATCTATTTGATAGGAAAATATATGAACATAGATGTAAAAATTCCATTTCTATTTCATGACCACAATTCCACATGAATAATACATAAAAATATGGTGTTTTGTTGAGTTATTTGCCTTAATAAACTATTTTTTTGTTATTAGAAAAGGTGTACATTATAGCACTCAAAAATAATGCATGTCAACAAGAAAACCATGTGTATGTCTAGTTTCAAACCTAATCCCTATGATAAATATTTTCAAAAACTAAAACCATGTGACCTTTCATTAATTAAATAATTCTTTTGGTATGTAATCATGTAACCACAATATTTTAGAAGATAGAGAATGGAACTAGGGAAAAGTGCAATAATAAGTGTGTGATATATATGACCAATATATATGATGATAAATAAATTAGGGTACATGTGTGTGTGTGTGTGTGTCTATATATATATATATATATACTCTTTTGAATATAAAGTGGTACACATTTACATGTAATTTGACCATATAAATCATGAAATCCAATAATCAAGGCATAAGGAAACATGGTGAGATGGAACAAAGGACCTGCAACTGACATAGCTAGATTCATATGACATGAAAATGGTCATGACCATTTTTAGACTATATGACTCCATCAAGGTGATTAAAACTTAGGAAACAAATATGAATGGGTTTTTAAGAGTATGTGTGAGTATCTCTAGGTAAACAAATGATAGATCTAAAGGTGTTCATTAGAAAATGATGATGACAAAGGAGTATGAAGGGTCTAATGTAAATGGAAAGTGTGCCAATTAGAACCTAATTTAATCTAATGATATAAATATATGAAAGCATTATAGAAACATTATAAATATAATACTTATACCAAAACTAGGTGTTTACATAATACCCCACTGTAATATGTGTGTGCCCATATTCATTAAACTAAAATAAAAAAGGGAGGATATTATTTTTTATAAAATCAACTCACTACCTATAATTTATGATTAAATTTAGTTCCTAATATGAAATTTATTTGAAAGTCAAAATGAGTGGATATTACCTTGTATCAAAGTCTAATTCCAACAATGTGAAATACATAAAACATTATATCCTCACTATTTGCATGAATGTCCTAACTACAACTGAGGATCTATGAGCACCCCAATGTCAGCATCTAAAATTTATGTGCAAATAAATGTAAACATATACAATTTCAATGTCTTGATAGTTTTATAAAATATACCAATTGAAAAACTAAGAATGAAAAAAAGGAACAAATACACCTAGCATATTCAAACCATGTTGTCATATCTTGAAAAGAATTGAAAATGTCATGGGTTTCAATTTCACTAGCCATGTGGTGAAAAATATAATAATAAGATTCTATTACCCCATGTAATGTGAAAAAATATGCTTCCCAATTGAATAAGAAAACATCTGGAACCTCTGTTTAATTATTTGACATAAATTTGTGATGTGTTGACAAATTATAACCTCTTGAAATCAATAATTGAAGATAGAATATTTGACTATATGCTTTTGTTTTGAGGTGAGGGATGTTATTACATATCACTAATCTCATAATAAAATTATTAAATGATTTATGTTTAGCATATATTAGAATAAAAATTTGACATAATATTTTAATGTGCATTTGTATACACAAATATATAATCATATAAATATGTCATCACTAACAGTCATTGATAACCCAATACTAGTATTCAAAATCTGAAGCAATATAAGGGAATGTAAAATGGATGCGAAATTTATATTTTTAAATTTAATAAGAAATGAGGGAAAACTGATATGACCCAATGTAAAAATATTCCCTATAAGGAGAATATATAGCAATGAAACACAACAATCATAGAATTCCCCAATAGATGCATAAAAGAGACCATGGTAATGCAGGAAATAATAATAATAATAATATATAAAATTTAATAGTTTGCATACTATAGATCATGACACCAAACATATAATATCACGTAATATATTCAACCAATATAAACATTCACCATCCAATATAAACACACATAATCATGTAACCACATAGAAAAAGTAAAACCATTGAGCAAAACAAAGTAATTAAAAAACATATAGGCAATCAATCACATATAAATGACATATACTTAATAACTAGAGGATCCTCTATAGATAACACAATAAATAGATTCCAAGAAACATGCACAAGATGACACAAGCACAAACACACATATGCACATAATATGACATATAGGTAAAATAAAAGAGCACACAATGTAACAAGCATGTGAAGTGACATAATGTATATATGTAATAAAGCACATAAGATATAAGCTAGAGAAAGATAAGTATAGTCAACTATAAAGATCAATATGTTAATGGAAAATATGAAAGATAGATCTTGGAGCACACTAAAAAATGGCCCCGATATTGTCATGCCCCTAATATAGAAATATGTAGAAACCTAAATTAACATTTATTACCAAAAATAATGCACTTATGACCACTCCTTATACACATTTATATCATTCCTAATTCCATGGTCATTAACCATCATTCCTTCACTTCTATGTTGATAACATATTTGTCCAAATAAATAATGATCACAAAATGTCCCTAATTATCATTCCAAATAGCTCAAGCTTACCCTTTTACTATTCAACACTTATATCTTAGATATCTTTGTACCTCAAACAAAGTAGCTCCTTTAGGATAATCCTACTTGAAATAGTGTCTAAATTTATTATCCACATCTTCCCACTAAAAAATGAATATTTATTAAATTAAAATTCACCTAATGGGTAATCCCATACATTTTTAAAGTCCCATCTAAATAAATTCCAAAATCATCACTATAAAGCCACATTTTCAAGTCATTTATTTACAAAAGTCTCAAATGATTTAAAATCACTGGAATATCTAATAGCACATTGATAAGAAAACATCTATTATTCTTAATTCTAAGTGTATATGGCCCTAGTAACCCTAATCTAAGTTTGAATACAATTAAAAGTCATATTTAATTTTTTAAACACTTAATCACACCAATATTTCACTAGTATATCACACACACCATAGCATAGGATAACTACATGGATTTTTATCAATTTTCCAAGTATTGGTATGTAGGTAATGTTCAATACAGCAGGTGTTGAGGTCAAGCACAAATTCAACCACTAACCCCTTTTTCATTTTTATTATATTTTTATTTGTAAATTATTAAGATAGAGTTCCAAGTGAAGAATAATATCTATAATTACTTCCATAGTGAAGGTGCACATGTTAAAATTTCATAGAAATACAAAATACTACCAGATGTTGGCATACACTAAGGACACCAAATCAAGATACCTATGAACAATTACATCAACCTTTTCCCATGTCTAAATTAATTCATGTTCCTAATCATAACATCATAAAAGTCACACAAACAGTGTTAGAGTTACACTTATAGCCTTTCATATCATATTTACAACTAAGTCGTATTTCTTAAGTACTTTTTATTTTTAGAATATTTATAAATTTATCAACTTATAAATCATAAATTCTTAATTCACTATTATTATATATGTTATGATTTTAAATAAAAAATTATCTAATTAGGATTAAAACTCTCTTAATCCCATTTTTTATAAAATATATTAGTGAACCCATCTATTGATTGAATATTTTAGAAACCCTAATGATTCATGTTGATAGGGTTTCTTTCCTTGTTTTATTATTTTTAATTATTGTATTAGTATTTTTTAGATTTGATAAACTCTTTAATGGTATCAATATTCCAATTTTCTATTTCATATTTTGAGAAATCCAAGAAACTTTTTTCTACCTATCTTATAAGATGTATTATATCAAATGATTCTCAATTTGAACATTTCCAGTTCTATTTCATTACACCATAATGGAAAAATATCATAATCAATTTTATAACATAAATAAACAAAAATTTAAATGGGTTCCTTTCAAAAATAAAGATATTCAAGATGTGTGAATAAATATTATTAGAGATGAAATCCATAAAAATCTAAGGAAACTTCAAAATTTATGGGTTATTTACCTTTCTGTACTTCATTTGATACAACTTTTCTACCACCATCTAATATGGGGTAAACATAGGGGTTCCCACAAATAAATTTTCCCATTTATATTTATTAATTTTTTATTCCACTTTTTCTTATCATTCATACTTATATTGACATACAATCCCTTAAATAAGATCTTTAATATTTTTAAACTAAGGTGTTACATTTGGAACAAGGTGCTTCAAAACCTAATCATGCACTTATTTCATATACTTTATTTCATACTCCATTAACTCATCATATTGAAACATATCATTTACCAACTAGTTTTTTGGCACTTGAGCTTACATGTTGTGATTGAAAAGGTGACTTTGAGTAACATTTGAGAGTATTTCATGTAGCATTTTTGGACTATGCATCCAAAGATAGGTTTTTGACCAAGTTATTTCCCATACATTTAAATGAATATGCACTCAAATAGTTATAAGATTCACCACATTACTTAATTCATGAATTAAATCCTTTGATATATTTATTCCTTTATACATATATCAATTATTATTAGTGAAAATATTTCATATGATCATATTGCTTAGCTCAAATAAGAATCCAATGAGCCTATCATAGAGTATGTCTTAAGGTATAATACCATGTTATCAATTATGAAAAATCCTATGGAAAATAATGAATTGTAAAACATCTTCAAACATAGCTTACTTCCATCTCTACATTAATATATTATGTTTAATAAGTTTCTATCATTAAAACATTTATGTCATACAATTAAGGAAATAGAGGTCAAGTTGTTGGTAATGAATGAGCTTAAATATTCAACCAATATAGTTTCCACTTCTCATGTAAATAATTTGAGTAATCCATAATAAAAGGTGAGACAAACTAAAAATAAGAGTGATCAAAAGGTAATAATAAATTTAAATTCATAACCTATTCTTCGTATTATATTATCATCTCCTCCAAGGAAATAATTTACCAATTTACCATAAGCTCCCTTTAAGGAATTACAAAATTTATTATAATGTAATTTAATATCATTCCCTCCCACTAAATATTTTGATATGAATTATACTCTTCCAAAATTATTTGATTAGAATGATTTTTTTGATTATCATAGAGAACCATGGCATACTACCAATATACATATCAATTTGTGACATAAAATCTAGGATTTGATCGATGATAACATCATTGATGTGAGTATACCTAATGAAATCACACAACCAAAACTAAGTCAAATTAGAATAATGAATATATTTAGTGTATTTTCCCTAAGTATATAGGATGATAAACAAAAAACAAATTAGAAGTGTAGTACACATACAATGCACATCCTCCACTAACTCCTTATAATACTCATACCGAGGCAAAACATCCTTTGAATGTAATTATTAGTATATATCTTTTTCATTTCTATCTAGACCACATAGCACTTTCATATAGCATGAGATAATCAATGATGATTTATATCTTGACTCTTTTTTCATTTACTCTCACATTGATCATCGGCTTATACTAAGTGTCAAGGTTGATAATAGTTCTAGTGTGAATATGTGCACTATCACACTTCAATATCATATTGGATACATACATAAAGATATACTCCCAAAAATAATGGTAATCAAAGGCTTCAGTGGCCATATTTAGAGTTCTATTAATGAGATCAAATTACCACTACATGTTGGTCCAACACATGTGGCCACAAAGCTTATAGTAGTACCCAATGTAGGGGTATTTGATATGTTATTGGGATATCATTGGATTCATCAGCTTAAAAAAAATATTATACAATAAACATATGTTTGAGATAAATTTTACTAATGAAGTTATCATAGTTCATGGTATTCCATGTGAATGGTCCCTCCAACCAAAATTCATTATTCCTACATAATATATTTTAGTTGAACAACCTAAAAAAGTTCAATCTATTCAGAGAATTTTAAATCAAGTGATCCATTATCCAAGGAGACTGATTTAACTTTTTAGGGTTTTAAGGAATGTAAACCCTAAGTTTTTAAAGCTCTAAATTAATAAATTAAGGAATAAATATATCAATATCAATATCCTTTGATTTGAATAATAATTAACCTATTTGATTATTCTATAAATAGAAATGAACTAAAACAAGATGTACTTAGCTAGAAATTGACTGAGATGGATGAGTAACAAGATAAAATTTTGTATTAGAGCTATGTAGAGTGTTTTGAATTAGAAAAAAGGGTTAGAAACCATCTTGTATAGTCATGTGGTCCTCTAGATGGTAGGGCATTGCATGAGTTTCCTTTGGGGTGTATTAGTGTCCTCTTAGAAGCATGGATAGTGAAATTTTGGGTATATCTTCATCTAGTATTGATACACCTATGCTTGTGTTAATGAATGTAATTTCACTATCTATTCCCTATTTTGACAAATTTTAATTTGAAACCCTAGGCCTCCATATTTGCTAGGTCATTTGAGGATCATAAATAGAAAAGAGTGGCATTAGAAAGGTAGGTTGGGCATGACCTAAACACCCCATATGTTGAGCATTACCTACATACCAATACCTCAAAAGGGGATCAATCCTAATATAGTTCTCCCAATCTAAGTTTCAATACAAGTGCAATTGAATTCTAGTATGAGTGTTGGTTTGAGTGCTTTGAGTGTGACTTGAGATTGGAAATCTAAGTAATTTGAGATTTGGGCTATTTTAGATGGGTGTCTATAGAAGTAGGTTAGAATAGGTATTAATGAGCTTGATTTACACAATTTTTTCTAGGTTTTTTTTTGAGTATTTTCATCTAATTTCCATCTAGTGGATAAGTGAATGAAAGTGGTCTATATAAAGTGTGTTATTACTTATCAAAATATGAAATAGGTTTATGCTGAACCTATGAATGCTTTGAGGAATAGAAATATATTAATTAGATGAGTAAAGAGATAAGGTATAAAATCATGATCCTTAAGTAAATAACATAATAAACTAGTGTCCAAAGGCTTGTTCTAATGTCCAAGTGGTAGGAGCTATTGAATGAGGGGACTGGGTGGCTTTGTGTTTCTTCTGGTATATATGGGAATGGGTTAGACTCACACAAAAGTTTTAAAATGATCAAGAGATGCCCTAAGATAGGTCTAAGGCTAAACTAAGGACAAGGTTATCTTAAGTTACACTCATTACACTCAAATGATATTTTAGATGACTACATTTGTTCCCCCTTTTATTCTAGAAATACAAAAAAGTGAAATGATCAAGATAAAGGAAAATAAATATACTTGGACTTACCTAAGAGGTCAAGCCCATGAATCTAGATCTGAGTCTATGAATCATGGTCCATTACATGTCCTAAAATTGAAACATGAATGGATCAATATTCACTTAATAAAAGTTAAAAACAAAGATAAAACTAAGTGAAGATATGAGAGAGAGAGAGAGAGAGAGAGAGAGAGAGAGAGAGAGGAAAGGAAAGGAATGAATACACCTCATTAAGCACATGAACCATTGTTAAAACATGGTGACATATTATGTGTGCATGTAGTTGGTGATCAAATAGTAAATAACTTGGACTAGGTTGATGGCTTGACCAATCCTCATGTGTTAGTGGATCAAGAATTCAATTTGGCCTTGACTCCATCATTTCCCACCCCTAATTGGTGGATCCTAATCTATGAATAACTTGGGTTGTATTGATATCTTATCCAACCCTTCTATGTAGATGTCTCAATAACTCAAGTAGGTTATAACTCCATCATTTCCTAGCCATGTGTAGTAGATGCATGTAAAAATAAAATGCATAATGTAACTAAATATATGTGATGTAAATAAAACTATATAGAATGGTTTTGAGGCCACTCAAAAACTCTAAATTGAAACAAGGTTCAAGGTATACTCAGGCACACAAGAATGTAGCTCAGAGACTACTCAATAATGCTAACCACTATAGATAGAATAAGGCATCAACCTAGTGTGAATCTAGTGCAAATGGTGTCTAGATTAATAATGTGGAGAATGACATGGAACTTCAATTCCAACTGAGAGTATTGGTGTCAAAATAAACATAAAGGAACAATTTTTCATGCATATGCCCCTAAACCTAATATATGTACATATGGATTTTAGACTTAGCCATAATAATGTATGTTTGTATATCTACAATGAAAATAGGAGTGATCATTTCATGCATGATTCCCTCAATAAAAACTCATGTAATATGTGTGAAAACTTATCATATATGATATTATATGACTAATATTGTACAAACTTGGATTATACCTATTGTAATTTTTTGGTAATTCTAGAATTTTCTATTTGTAGGGATATTGAATAGTAATGTGGTCCCCTAGTCAATATCACATTGTGTTAGTGTCCTTTTGCCACATTATTGACCAACTATGTTATTTCTATGAAAAACTAAGATTGATTTGAATGTGACTATTTTTCATTATTTCTTGACTTTGGGATCTATAATTTATATTTGACTACTGAAAACTATGTTCTATGTGTACTAGGATGGCCGGATATATGTGACAAGCCCATATGAATTCCCCATATTTTGAGGGGAGTTGTTAAACCTCTATAATAACTATACTTAAAACAAAATCTATGCATCATGTGTGTTATACTAAAAACATATTATATCTATGTGATAAACCAATATAATGTGTACACATGACATTAGAATGTAAAATAATTTGAGCTTAAGTTGGTAATATATGATGTATGTTATATCTAGTATTCACAAGGTTGTCAAGATAGATAAAACAATCGAAGCATGTATATAAATGGTAAATTTGGATATAATTTGAGTAACTACCTAGGGGATGGAGCATGATGTCTATCAAGGCACCCAAGTAGGAAGGGGATATGCATGAGGTCCTTCATGACATCATAAACTAGATGTATGGCTAGGATGCATATAATAAAGCATACAGACAAACACATGAAGCATGCAAAGTAGGCTAAGGGGCCAAAATACAAGGTACATGGATACATGTCACTAAGTATGATAAATCAATACATATAAGGACATGTTCAAATGTCCACATACACAAAGAATAAACAAATTTGGATTAAACACACATGAAATTACATGTTTATATGTTCACATACATGATCAATAAAGCACACACAAGGACATGGGAATATGTCCAAAGCATACACACAATGAAAAAAGTGGATTAGAGCGATAAAATAATGGCATATTCAAATGACCTCGAATAGATGTATAAAAAAGGATACATAATCAAATATAAATTAGGAAGATATAAATGAAAGTATACATGAACATGTAGTACAAATCCATATCATAAAAAAGATATGCATAAGTTGAGTCTATAGTAATATTAGTCAACAAAAAAATAGTGTAGTGTGTAGGATGATCAGTATCAAGATATAATCAATGCTAAATATGTGATATGGAGTACAAAAATATATAACTTGGTAAACTAGAAGTTATGTAGTATGATATCCCTAAAGGGTGAATGTATCAATGTTGAATTTGTGTATCTATGTATTTTCACCCAATGGAAAGTTAATATCAAATCTAGATCTGTGTAGAGGATTTGAATCCTAATGATATAAAAACACTCAAAGAGAATAAGTGAAGCATGTGATTATGATAAAATTAACTATACTACCATAAATGGCATATGTCATACCTATAAAATAGAAGGAATGTAACCATGAAAATGCATACAATCTAAAATATATTTTTTCTAAGCAAATATTTAAATGTTTTTGTATTTTTGAATATGTTATATCATTTTTGTGTTTTTTGAATATAAGATATGTATGAGAAACATGAAAATGAAACTATATATAAGGATCAATGCTAGATAAATTATGTACAAGTAGAGGAACATACTAACTGATGAATCTTTCAAGATACTCACTATCAAGGTGTCCTGTATCAAATAAGGGAAGAGTGACTACACATTTTGTGCAAGGAGGTATTTGAGATATATGAACTAGATGTAATGAGTAATTTGTAGATGAAACTACCTATGGAGTAAGGCTATGAATCTATGGAGATAACTAAATGGGCCTATGAACTGTGGGGTTATTGGGGACTCATCTATTAAAATAAGTTGTGATGGGCATGGGTGATCTATACTATAGCACTAATATAGATGGTAATGGAATAGAGAGAGGATCTCTATAATCCACAACATGTCAATGACATAAGGGTATCTCTAATAGAGATCTTCATTGGAGAGTATGTGTATATGGTAATGCTATAGGAGTAGATCTCACCTACACTAGTAGCTTAAATGATATCAGAGGTGTGCTAATAGAAGGTACGTTTATAGTGGTAACTAGTGTCTACTATGTAATTGGATGTGGAATGGGTAATAAATACTCATACACAAGTCCTTTAACTATAACCGCCTGATTAACATCTATATATTTAATACATCTATGTATGGTGGATAGAATGGATTGAAGATGATGTATCCAAGGCCTACCCAATTACATGTCAAATGTGTCAGAACTAGGTACCACTAAGAATTAAGTGGACATATGTGAAATAACAACCTATAATATAAGTACTATCTCTTTGATGGAGATATGAACATGGCAAATAAATCCACAAATAACTATATCTATCTAGGAAATATATTTCTCTAAATAACCTAAGTGATGTAGAAGTGTAATAGTACACATATTAATACTTAAACCATTGTCAACCATGACACTAAATAATATGATGATCAACATAAGCTGATACAAAGAGTGCATATAAATATAATTCATCATTGATGATCTCCTGCTCTGAAAAAGTGATGACATGTCTAACTGATAGGTCTAGCTAGCATTGTAGTATGATATAAACCAATGATATTATTTAGAGGGTGTGTGCCCATAATATAAGTATTATAATATGATGGTGGTGGATATGCCTAATAAGTATAATGAACACCTAAAGTGTCAACTACCTCATTAGTCATATTCTTTAGAAATGGATTTGAAAACATTTTCAATGCTTTCACTTCTATTGGTTGTGTTTTGGGTGCCTCTGTAGGCGTGCCAACATCAATTATATTAACATATATCAAATATTGTATCTTATGTCACAAACTAATGAATTTGTTTTTAGTATGGATTGGTACCCTATGATAATTACATAATTCATTGGAATCATAATTTCTTAGAAGATGCCTAGTCATTTCAACCTCTTTCATGGGAAGGAGAGATATGACATTGCATTCCAAGAGTTGCTAGAGAACACATGTTGGTGGTTTAGGAAGTTTTTTGAAAGGTCTCCTTGGGGGAGATGATAAAACCATATGAGGAACTAGCTCTAAGGTTGTGTTAACCATTGTCTTTTATTGATTCTTATTTTCAGTGGGCCTCACCTTATATGGGAGATTATTATAACTCTTAGTAGTTGAATATGATCTAGTTATGTACTTTAATATTCCCATGGAGAGAATCTTGACTTCCCATTCTTTCACTGTATGGCATAAATATATGAATTATGGAAACTTTTTTGAATATTATAACTTCATGTAATGTTGGTAATAAACACTACTTGAATATGTCCTGGAGTTATCTATCTACCATGGGTCTAGTCATCATTACTAATATAATTTTATATCACAAGACATATTTAGCTATTAGCTCATAATATTTTTTCTTGATATGTGCAAATTGAGTTTATGAAACCTTGCCACTAATGTTGATTGAAAGGTGTGACAAAAACATATCTTCTAGTGGATTAAATGTTGTGATGGATTGATTAGGAAGATCAACCATTGTAATGCATAGTCTTTTAAGTTGTGGGGAAACAACTTAGTCAAGAACCAATCATTGGACACATAATGTAAACAGGCTACATGAAAATCATGCAAATGATGCTCAAGGTCACCCTTACCATAATACATAGTAATCTTGGGTCATATAAATCTAGAGGGTAAATGAGTTATTATTATATGTTGTGCCAAAGGCATATGTAGGAGAATATGAGAATCCAAGGCATAAGATGGTCTAGTAGCACCCTGTTGATGATGTAACACCTTGGAATATAGAGAATTAATCTCCTACCAAAGGGATTGTACATCTAAATAGTAGGTATGTGTATTATCCACAATAAGTGGTGCCAATAGTGAAATTTGGCTAGTTGTGGTAGGTTATTACAAAGTATGAGTTTCCCCCATAGTAAGTGTAACAATATTACTATATGTGGGATAGGAGGATTGACCTATAGTGGATTTTAGGATCTCTCCTTGAAAAATAAGTATACTATCATGTTGTATATTATGATGTTTAGAAATGAAATATTGAAAATGTATCTGATCATTATCATCAAATAAGTTATTGAATACTACCATTATATGTTGGGAAGTAGGAAAAAAAGTTTTATATTTTAAACCTTTTAATAAATTAAATCTATGAAAGATTGTGGAAATATAATAATTAATTAGATTTAATATTTTGAAATTAATTACTAAGTATAGAAAACAAAAAGGTAAAAACCCTAAGAGCATGTATGGGTAGGATTTTTACATTATTCAAAGTAAGTCAAGTTCACCAAATGATTTAACTTTTAAGGGATTTATGGAATGTAAAACCCTAAGTTTCTAAAGTTATAGATTAATAAATCAGGGAATAAATATAAAAATATAAATAGTATTTGATTTGTATAATAATTTACCTATCTAATTATTATATAAATAGCAATGAACTAGAACATGACGTACTTAGTTAGAAATTGATTAAAATGGATGAGTGACAAGCTAGAATTTGGTATCAGTTTTATGAAGAGTGTTTTGAACTAAAAATAGGAGTCATAAACCCTCCTACATATTAGTGTATTCCTTTGTATAGTAGTTAATTATTTTAGTGTTCTTTAGGGTGTGGTAGTATCCTCTTTCAATTAGGGATAATGAACTTCTAGGTGTACCTTCACTTGGTCCTGAGATGCATGTGCCTATGGAGATGAATGTTGGTTCACTGTTTGTTCCCTATTTTGAATTATTTTAATGCACAACACTAGGACTCCAATTTTTTTAGGGTATTTTAGGATCATAAATAGAAAATAGTGGTGTCAGTAGGGTAGATTGGACATGACCTCAACAATGTATGTGTTGAGTATTGCCTACATACTAATAACTTAAAAGGGGATAAATATTGATGTATTTATCCCAATATAAGTGTTAGTTTCAAATTTCATTTGAATTATAGTATGATTATCAATTCAAGTTCTTTGAGTGTGACTTGAGATAAGAAATCTAAGTAATCTAAGTTGTGGGCTACTATAGATGGGTGTATTCATAAGTAGGGCAAAAAAGGGATCAATGACCTTGATTTGCATAACTATTTTTGAGTTTCGTTTTTATTAGTTTCATCCTATTTCCATCTAGTGGATAAGTGAATGAAAGTGGTCCATATATAGAATTATGGTACTTTTCAAAATGTGAAATAGGTCTAGGCCAACCCTAGGAATGCTTTGAGGAACAAAAAGATATCCATTGGGGAAGTAAAGAGTTGAGGTATAGTATCACAATCCCTAGGTCAATAACATAGTGTGATATCATCCAAAGGGTCACGCTAAAGTTTGGATGGAAGGAGATTGTGAATAAGGGGTCTAGGTGCCTAGGGGTGGCTTATTGTTACTTTTAGTATATATGAGAATGTGTCAGACTTACATAAAATATATAAAATGATAAAGAGAGACCCTAAGATAGGTCTAAGGATAAGATAAGGACAAGGTGGTCTCAATTGGAACTTTACACTCAAATGAAATTTTAGATGACTATAGAGACCTATTCTTGAAAGGCCACATAATTAGAGATTTCTCACAGACTCTAGTGAGCCACTCTCTACTCTATCACATCTTAGATTAGTTCTAAAAATCACTAAGTGGGTTTAAAATATTCATAGAGTTGATCATGCTAAAAACCATTCACAAGCTATTGCAAAGTATTATCATGACAGTGGTACTTATGTTTATGAGATAAATCTATTTTTTTAATTTTGAGTAGCAATTGATTCCTTCATAGTGGCATGATAATGCCCATTCACTATAGGTTATACTTCTTATGCTAGATACAGGAGTTATTAATTGTGAGGATCTTACAAGAGTCATTGGTTAGTATGTTCCTATTCAGTTTCATACTTGCAAAAATATTTTTTTTAAACTATTCTAGAAAATTCAAAAATTAGGAACTGTGCATTCTATGTCTAGTTCATCTACATCAGTTAATTTTGTGCTTAGTATATGTAGTATCTCTCTATATCCAATTTTATATCAAATATGATTCACAAGTGTACTTGAGTGAATTTAATATCATACAAGTTATTTTCAGACGTAGTTGTAGTTGGTGATACTATTTCAGACCTAAAAACTATACACAGACAAAACCACTCTTAACCCAGACAGTAACACATTGTGCTCTTCTATGATTCCAACAAAGTTGTCCCAGTGAACACAAATTCTAATTTTCCAGATTCAAACTAGTCATAGGCCTTCTACAACTTGTATATATCACAAGTTCATTAAGGGCATTATTTTATACAAGGTATATTGTTCTATGACTATCCCTATTGCTCCTACTTCAGTACATTACATTGCACGATTATTCACTCACTTACTTTCACATTCCTAGATTACTAGATACCTTAGTTTTTTAATGTAATAGTGTTATAGCATGCTTATATAGATTGATTTCACTTATTAATGCATGTTTTTTGTCTTTTATTCATTTTATTTATGTTTTATGTGTATTTGACTTGTTAAACTTATGGACATTTGAACATGTATTTGATTGTGGATTTAAGCATTATTGTATGTTTATATGTGTGTAAGTAAAATTTAAACAATCCCATTATATTTGGCCCATTAGCCTTCTTGCATGTGGTGTGTGATTTTATGTCTGCACTTTATGTATGCATCATGGCCATGATACTTATTTCTTTAGTTACTCAATTTTTGATGCCATGATGGATATCATGCATCTTCCTAGATTTTATATGCCATAATGAATATCATGTATCCTCCTCAAGTTGTTCTATTCAGTTTCACATCTTAGTATAAGATCATTTTTCACTATGTTCCTCATTTCTAACATTTGTCTAGATAAGACACTAGTTATTCTTAGTTTTACATGCATCTTATGTTACTACATTTCTTTGTTTATTTATGATGATGCCATGATATCTAATGTTCTCATGATTACTCCATATTTAAATATTTTATATAAAATTATTTACATAAATTTATTTTTTTAATAAAATGTATTACTTAGGGTTCACAACTCACCTTAAATACTAACCTAAAATAATAAATTACATAGACAAGAAAACGTAGGTTTTATTCAGTTAATCATAGGCCATACCCAAAAAGTAGTTTCAAATAATAACACTCAATTCAGATAATGGTACAAGCTATATTTGTCTAAAATAGTGTGTTATTTTCCTATTATTCATAAAATAGTCATTTCCAAAAAACCTCAGAATCATAGTAATTTACAAGATAGTTTGCAATAGGTATTCAAAATTATTTTAGATAAATGCTCAGGTTTATCTCATATTTTAATCAGAATGGGAGAATTATACATGACATGTGTTCCATTATTTTCATAGGTATATTGATCATAGAATCATGTGATATTACTTAGTTTCATAATTTATATACACTAAAATATCATATTGGGGTCATGTGTGTGGCACATGACAACCTCCTTGCTCATTTTTGCACTAGTTTTGTAAAAGGAATAACAATTTTTGTCATTATCTATGTTTTATTAAAAAATATATATATATGTTATTTTCACTTATTTTACACCATTTTTAAACCAAAAATAAATATTATTCCATTTTAGTGGTTAATTCACCCTTTTACACCATTTTTGCACCATGATGATACATTAAAACTCATATAGGGATTACAATCTACTCCACTACTTTGGGTATGCAATAATGGAGTCAAATACACCATGATTTCTTAATCAGACTCTCCTATCAATGAGTATTAGGTTATGCATAGTATAATCCAAGTTTTTTTAATGAATAATAAATCTTCAAGGGTCTTACCCTCTACAATCACTAGTTTTACACTAGTTTTAAATTATAATATTAAGTAATAAATTATTTACAAATGTTTAATTTTAGGTTTTCATGAATCATAGTTTAGCATGGGGCCTATATTCAAGATGATTCTTCATGGGTAAGTTTAGGTATAACTATTTTCATTTTACTCTAATAATTTCACTTTTTCTATATTGAAATAATAAAATGGAGGTAAATGTAGACACATAAATTAATATTTATTAATAAAACAATTCACTTGGGACTACTCCTTATATACACTTAAATCATGCCTAATTTCAGAAGATTTTGATTGTCATTCCTTCACTTCTATGTGGATGACCCATTCCTCCAAGCAATTAATGATCATAGAATGACCTTATTTCTCATCTAAAAAAAATAAATCTTACTCTATGATTATTTCACACTTATAGCTTAGTTTTCATTGCTCCTTATATAAATTCATGCCATTAAAATAATCTTACTCATCGATAGTGTCTGATTTCACTAGCTACATCCTCCTACACCTCCTACAAAATATTGGCTAGTTTCTCAAATTCAAATTCACCCAATAGGTCATCACACAAAATTTAAAATTCTATCCAAAGGAATTATTAAATTATCTCTATAAATTCACATTTTTAATCCATTTATTCATTAGAGTTTCATATGATTGAAAAACACTAGAATATCTAATTATACATTGAGAGGGAAACATTTATTCTTTACAATTCTAATTTTAGATAGTCTCAGTATCCTTGAGCTAAGTATGAATATGCCTCCAAGGTAACAGGTAATTGTAGAGACACTTAATCATACCAGGATTGCACCAACATAGAGTATTACATAATTATTTCACACACACCACCATATCATGGGAGAACTACATGGAGTTTTATCCCTCTTAGAATTATTGGTATATCGACAATGCTTAACATAGGGGTATTAAGGTCAAGCACAACTTCAACCACTAACCCATTTTTCTTATTTATTTCATTTTTCCTCATGAACTATTAAGCTAGGGTTCAAAGTGAAGAATCATATATAACAACTTCAACAATGAAATTAACAGAATCAATGACACACACAAATCAAATAGGTGAAGGCGCATAGATCAAAACTTTCATAGAAACATAAAAACCCTACTAGATGTTGGCATGTCCTAAGGACACTATCAAACTCCCCCACTATTTGATTCTATCTACTCCTAGTTTCAAGTAAATATTTGTTCCTAATTCACAATATCATCACATAATCACATAGATAGTTTCATAGTTGTACTTATAGTCATGTATTTCTTATTTCTAGTTAATTTATATTTATTTGGTACTTTCCCTTTTTATCATATTTATAAATTTAGGAAGTTACAAATCATAAATTATATTATGATTATTTTATACATTTTTATTTCGCATAAAATTTTATCTAATTTGGATTAAAACCATCTTGATCCCAATTTTTGATAAAATATTATTGAGGTCAACATACCCCCATTTCTAAAAATGGGTACCCTTGTTCAAATTTATAAAAATTTGTGATATAATTTAATATTCAACTTGATCAAATTATATTATTTGAACAATCACATGTTGATCTATTTTACATAAGTCTATTATCATACAACCTTATTTTGACTTCATCTAATGTTGCTTACATTGATTCACATGTTTCCATATTGCAGGAACAAGGTTTCAAGGTTTTATGCCTTAGTGCTAACTTGACCCTTTTATTTTAACAATTGGTTTCTTATTGATTAACTAAATCCATGTTTAAACCATGATAAAACCTTAGTCTAATATGTTTTAGCCTAGTTCATTTAAAATAAGATTCAAAATTTAAGCAGGTTATTTTTATTCAAATTTGTGAGGGATCATATTTTACACCTACTCTAAAGTATTATACTAATTCCTAGTCATATTTATTAATACAAATTAGACCTTGGTCTAAAATATTTATGTTAAGTCCTTTATGTCTTATGGTCCATGGTGGTCTTTTATTATATTCTAAGCTTAGCTTAAAACTTATGCTAAGTTTTAAATTGTATTTTTTAATACAACAAAAAATATAACATAAGTTTTATCCTAAATACTTTATATTTACCTAAGCCCTTGCTTCATATATTATTGTTCAAAATCATAGGTTCAAAAACAAACCATAAAGTGGCAAGATCTTGAGGCTTCAAAGTAGATCAATGACCCACAACAAAGGTCTAAAGGAAGATCGATAGTGTGCATTTATTCATGCACCAAAGATCTAACAGTGTGAGGCATAGTTATAAAGTCAAGTAGATATTTGAGCAACCCAAGAGTGCTAAGTGGAAAAATATTGAGAGCCTAGATAGTAGATCAATGGAATGGAGTGAACCCAAAAATTATAAGTGTAAATATCTTAAGGAGTTATTAGGTCAAACATCAAGATCTATAGGTCACAATAACTTAGGCACAGATGATTTATTAGTGCATGATCAAAGCTAAAAATTCAAAAGACTCATAATAATCATAGAGATGACAAGTGTTGAGCATGAAACTCATGGTTAAAACTTAAGCATCTTCCCTAAGATATATGGTGTGCATTAGCTTGGGTACATATGATCTGATGGTGCAAAATGGGTAAGACTTTTCAAATGAGCATAGAATGAACATGGTAATCATGTGTGTCATAAGCAAGGTAAATGGAAAAAATATCAATCGATAGCATTTGACCTCCCAGATTAATATCAATGGTGCAAAGTAAGGTGGACTTTTCAGAGGACCCAGAATGATTGGAAAACTACCAAATGGAAAAATCATGGTAGATTAAATAATAGATCGATGGTCCATGGTAAATATCAGGGATAAAGACTCCAAAAAAGTGCTTGAAACCAATAAGGAAATGACAAGTTTCCTAAAATGATAAACTATTATAATTTTAGTATTTTTTAGTAGTATGTCACGATGATACCACATAGGCAGAACACATTAGATCTTAAAATCTAGTAGACCCAAAAGTGAATGAGAAGAATGAAGATATTATAACAAAGACAAAGGATTATATAGGTGTCTCAAAGGTAGTTAAGCTGACTTACTATATTATTTTCAAAGGAATATTGTATTTTGTAAAATTAGGAGCAATATGGAACATATATAAGCTTGTAAGTTAGCCATGTTGGACAAGTGTGGTTGATACAAGAACATTCTAAATGGACAACTATCTATGACACTTGTTCAATTGTCATTGGATATGATTGATAGATAGACCTCATAAAGCCTTCTATAAAAGGAAGTATTACCAATGGTAAAAGGGAGGTAGTTCTTAGAGCTAAAATTACTTTTTAAACTTGGAGAAAGTAATATAAGCAAGGAATTCTACAAAGTTTGTCCAATATTTTTTGATTTTTTTCTATCATGGCTTCTCTCTCACTTGCTTGGTTTAATTTCTAGATTTGAATTATTCTTATGAATTCTTGATGTGCACATTTAAATTTAGAGTTGTTAACTTGTGTCAATGCTAGGTTAATTGAAATTTCTTAGATTCATTTCATTTTCTTTACTCTTCTTGCATTTGGGCTAATGTTGTTTGCTTGCAAGAGTAAATATTTAAAGTGAATTTAGTTCTCATTTTCATTATTTCATACTATCCTTAGATGTTTTCCTAATGTGTGATGTGATTTGAGCTTATATTACTTCATATCATACATTGGTTAAGTGTAGGTCTACATGAAATTTGAACTTTATCATGATGTTGGAATGAAGATCATCAACATCTCTTTTTTGCCTTACCTTTCCTTTTTCTTCTTTTTAACCAAATCACTTTATCCTAATTTTCATTGTAAATATCCATCTTAGATTAGTCTTTATAGTAGTTCTTGATCATAATTCACCCATTCTTATCATATCATACTTCATATTTTGCATAGATTAGCTATTTTGTCACGATGGTTCCTAACCACCAAACATTATAACTATTGTGAAATATTTCACTTGCTTTGCCACTATTCCATCAATAGATAATATGAATATCACAACCTAAAATTCATACACTAAATTCTTAGAATTATAAAATGAGAAGTGTTCTTGAACACTCTGGGCATATGTGATACATATTGAATCATCAATAAGAGGGGCTTCACTAGTACTAAAAGGAGGGCCTAGTTAGATCTTTGTAGATTTGAAGTATTTTTGCTCATTCCTATGAATTGTGTTCAAATATTGGTGTAATATTTGCATAATTTTGTCATTCTTTTCTCAATCATGTAAAGATCATTGATCTTTATGGTGTTAGACCCATCTTTGTACTTCCTTTAGACAAAGATCAATATTCCTTGAAGGTATATGCTTAATTATGGTAAATATAGCTTAATATCTATAAATTTAAGACATTTTAGGTTGGTAAGAGTTATTTTTTTCAAATAATGATAGATCCTTTGAAAATTTGAGTTTATTTAAACTCAAACATGTAAAGATCATTCATATTAATGTGTTTAGGCATATCTTTGAGATAATTTAGTTAAATATTGATGTCTTTTGTTATTATTTAGACGTATTTGTGAAAAAAAATCTTAATGTGTAGGTCTGATCATTATTCTTTACAAAAATAATATTTACACATTATATTTCAAACAAGGTTCAAGACTTTCAGGTTGGAACTGGCACAAGTAAGATCCTCATCAAGGTATGGCATGGTTAGGGGATCTTCTATCAATGTTCCTGGTCAGGTACTTGACTTACCAAGAAATATTGAAAGGTATTTTCCTTCTTTTAGTCCTAATAGTGTTGTCACAACTAAATAAAATGTTAAAATATATAAGGCTTCTTTGAGACTTATGAATGTCATTCATGAAGATGTAGCATGTAGACTATTTCTATTTACTTTCAAAGATACTACATATGAATGGTTTTTTAACTTTATAGAGAATTACATAGCTAGATAAAATGATTTTAATAGAATCTTTATTGATCAATTTCACAAAATCACCAGTCTTTATGTCTTGTACCAATAGTTTTCCAGAGTTAAAATGGATTCTAATGAGCCCATAAGAGCCTTTAATGCCAGATTCTAGAATATATTCAATAGAACCATATCCCCTTATATACTTGATGAGGATTTAGCCTTAGATATTTACAAGGATGATTTGGATCCCATGACTTTTATGTTTCTTAAAAGGTCTATTAGATTCATAAACACCTTGGCCTTGGCCTATACTAAAGCTGCAATTATCAATTATCAAATGCAACCTCAAGGTCATCTTGCATATGTTATCCCAAATGTCAACCACATTTTTACATCACTAAATATCATTTATAATTATAATCAGATTGTTTTTGCCTTAAATTAGATACAATTATTCAACCAATTTCCCTTAAACCATGCCCATCTTGGCCAAAATTTGGGGTTCTTGAATAATGCTACAAATGGATTTCATCCATAGGGATAGATAGCTTTAGTTATCACTAGTAATAATAATCAAGTTACTAAATTATAAGCACTAAATAATTAGAATAAATCCATACTTAAGATGGTTCAAAGGTTGAGCACTAATTTCCTTTAGTTGCAAAATAAGTGGGAAATTATGGGGAAAACTCCAACAAGAACTATGATTCTCAAAGGTGCAATAGGCATACAAATAGGTTTCATGATAAAATAAATAATAGGTCATATTAGAATGTACATGAAATGAATCTTTGTGATATGGATATATTTGATCATTGTAATGTCTTTAAAACATACTAAAATGAAAAGGATACATCTGAACCTATGTTTAATAAAGACAATGTGGCAGGGACATTTGGATTTGCGAGGACATATAAATAATTCATGGTATAGGCTTTTGCATTTCCATTAAAATAATAAAATGAACTTGAAGACACTCTAGAAGAAGAAATAATTTTTCAAGATGAGCAGCCCCATGAACAAGATTAGATACAATCTAACCTCTCTTCAGAAGATAGCTGTGAGGACAATTCATATGAGGTCATTGCTGAAATTGAGGATATCCCTAATGAAGATGATCATTGGTAGAAATTATACCAAGATTTATTGGTTTAAATTGAGGTATTCCAAGACAAAAATGTCATTCTAGAGATCCTAAAGCAATACAAGTTTGGATTTGATTAGGTAGAATTGATGTAATTCTAAATAGAAGATGAAGATGAAACAAGTGTAGTAGATCAAGAATTTCCATATGATACCTTAAGAAGGTTGGAAGTAAGTGATCAACCTAATTCAAATGGTAAGGTTGTAAATTAATTTCATTCCCTTTCAATTGATCATGATGAAGTAGCCTTTTGGGATTACTTGGAAAGTTTTGGTGCAAAGATTGGTAGTCCATCTCCACCTCAAGCCAAACTTAATAAAGACATCGATCTAAGAATTTCAAATAGGTTTGTAATTTAATGAAGATGATATAAGTCACTACTAGTATATGAATGAAGTATAATTAGAACTCTTGATGAAAGACAAAAATATTTTTGAAGAAGATTATTGGGTTTTAGATTCATATGTTCAATCTAGGTACTAGATAATGGAGATGAGGAATCAAGATACATCACATGGAAGACATGAACACACAAGTGATCCTATCCACAATAAAAGGCCATTGAATGGAATAAATCATATTTCAAGTTTCTGTAGTAGTTTAAATAACTTTCCATTTGATCCTAGAGGTAAATGTTTTTTTGGAGTTAGTTTAGGTAGGTTTTAGTTTAATTTCATTCATGTTTCTTTCCTGCCTATCCCTTATTTATAAGTAGTGTTTATATATATTTATTTTATTGTTTGATTTGTGTTTAGTTTGTTTGCTTTCCATTTTTTTTTTCCTTGCTTCTATATAATTACTTTTGGATATCCCTTATCTCAAATTTCACTTAATTAGGCAAGAACTTCATAGTTCAAAAATGTAGGTATGACTTATCAACATTGGTTGATCATGGATTGTTTAAATGTGAGCTTGATGATATAGTTTAGAGAAACTAGCAAAAAAAATGGATAGGCTAATTATTATTTGAGATTGTAAGCCTTGTTTTTATCTAACCTTGATTCTAAAAAGGATTGTAGATGTAGGATGAAAGCTTGAATAGTTGGAACATAGTCATGTTTGCACTTAATAAACACTATTACCTAGGACATAGTTTACAACCAAGGATGATTGTCTGAAGATCAAAACACTTGACCAAATCCTAAATTATGGCTAACATGATTCCCAAACCTTTGCTAGAGAGTCAAAAATGATTTTAAAAATACAAAAACAAGAGCCTCATTGCAATATTCAAGACACTTCCTAAGTAAAGGTGGTTCTGGTGATCTCCACAAGGGTTATGGATGCCTTGATGGTAGCAAAGAAAGGCCTTGAGTAGAGATAAAAGAATCTCTTTTAGGTCTATGGACACCTAGCTGGTAGTAGATTAATTTTAAAGCCTTCCTTATATAAATCATAGTTCTTAATGAACATCTAAATATGTTACAATTCAGTGTTAATGGTCAAGGTCATGAATCTGGAAGTTGTTTCCTAAGTCCCATGGTAAAAATTAAGTGGGATCAAATCACACACAAAATGTGACTAAGTTTTGATGTTTGGCCCCAATGCTGCATTTATAATATTTGTTTTAATCATGATTTGATCTTAATAATGGGACTTAATCAAATACAATGAATAAAATAACTATTAGTCTGAACCAGAGTCTTTGAATTCTAACATATTTTTATGTTTCTCCTAGAAGTCACCATTTTTGAGGTTAACATAGCCCCATTTATAAAAATGGGTACCCTTGTTCAAATTTCTAAAAAATTGTGTTATAATTGAATATTCAACTTGATCAAAGTATATTATTTGAATATTCATGTGTTGATCTAGTTTACATAAGTCTGTGAGCATACACCCTTATTTTGACTTCATCTAATGTTTCTAACATTGATTCACATGTTTTTGTATTGTATGGATAGGGTTTCAAGGTTTTATGCCTTAGTGCTAACTTGACCTTTTTATTTTAACCATTGGTTTCTTATTGATTAATTGAATCCATGTTTAAACCATGATAAAACCTTAGTCTAATGTGTTTTAGCCTAGATCATTTAAAATAAGATTCAAAATTTAAGTGGGTTCTTTTTATTCAGATTTGTGAAGAATCATATTTTGCACCTAGTCTAAAGTTTTATACTAAGTCCTAGTTGTATTTATTAATACAAGTTGGACCTTGGTTTAAAATCTTTATGCTAAGTCCTTTATGTCTTACGGTCCATGGGGGTATTTTATTATATTCTAAGCTTAGCTTAAAACTTATGCTAAGTTTTAAATTATATTTATTAATACAACAAAAAAAATTAATCTAAGTTTTTATCATAAGTCCCTTATATTTACCTGAGCCCTTCATATTTTTTTTATGCAAGAATAAGTTAAATGACAAACTACCAAGTCATGAGCTCTCAAGGCTTCAAAGCAGATCAATGACCCATGACAAAGGTCTAAAGTCAAAGGCCCAAAGGAAGATCAATCATGAATGTTTTTTCATGCACCAAAGATCTAATGGTGTGAAGCAAAGTTATAAAGTCAAGTGGATCTCTGAGAAACCCAAGAGTGCCAAGTCGTAACATCTTAAGAGTTCAGATAGTAGATCAAAAAACAAAATGAATCCATAAATGAAAAGTGTCAAGCTCATAAGGATTCAATGGGTCAAACATCAAGATCTATGGTGTGCATTAACTCAAGCACAGATGATCTGATAGTGTGTGATCAAAATTGAGAAGTCAAAAAACTGATAACAAGTATGGAGATGACAAGTGTTGAGCATGAAACTCATGGTTAAAACCTAATCATCTTCCCTAATATCTATGGTGTGCATTAACTCAAGCACACATGATATGATGGTATAAAATATAGAAGATTTTTCAAATGAGCCTAGAATGAATGTAGTGATGATGTGTGTCATAATTGAGGTGAATGAAACAAAGATCATGCAATAGAATTTGACCTCGCAAATTAGTATCAATAGTGAAATTAGGGTGGACTTTTTAAAGGACCTAGAATGAATGGAAAACTACCAAATGGAAAAATCATGAGAGATTCAAGAATAGATCGATGGTCCTTAGTAAAGATTAGGGGTAAGGACTCTAATAAAGGGATCAAAAATAATAATAAAATGACACGTGTCTTAAAGTGACAAATGGTCATATTTTGATTATTTTTTAGTAGTATGCCACAAAGATACCACATAGGTAGGACATGTTAGATCGTAAGATCTAGTCAACTTGAAAGTGAATGAGAAGAATGAAGAAATTATAGTAGAGACAAAGGATTTTAGAAGTGTCTCAAAGGTGGTTAAGTCAACTTAGTGTATTATTTTCAAAGGAATATTCTATTCTCTAAAAGTAGGAGTAATATCAAACATATATAAGCTTTTAGGTTAGCCACATTAAACAAGTGTAGTTGATACTAGAACATTATAAATAGGCAATTATCCATGACAATTGTTTAATTATCATTAGATATGATTGATAGATATACCTCATTAAGCCTTTTATAAAAGGAAGTATTGCCAATGGTAAAATGGATGGAGTTCTAAGAGCTAAAATTACTTTGTAAACTTGGAGCAATCGGTATAAGAAAGGAATTCTACAAAGTTTTTCCAATATTTGTCTATATGCTTTCTATCATGGTTTCTCTCTCGCTTGCTTGGTTTAATTTATAGATTTAAATTTTTATTATGAATTCTTGATATACATCTTCTGTCAATGTTAGGTTAATTGAAAGTTCTTATATTTATTTCATTTTCTTTACTCTTCTTGCATTTGGATGAATGCTTTTTACTTGCAAGAGTAAATATTTAAAGTGAATCTAGTTATTATTTGCATTATTTCACACTATCTTTAGATGTTTGCCTAATGTGTGATATGATTTGAGATTAAGATACTTCATGTCATACATTGGTTAAGTGCATGTCAAGATGAAATTTTAACTTTTTCATGATGTTTGGAATGAAGATCAATAACATCTCTTCTTTGAGTTACTTTTCTTTTTTATCTTTTTTTAACCAAATCACTCTAGCTTAATTTTAATTTTAAATATCTATCTTAGATCAGTCTTTAGATTAGTTATTGATCATAATTCACTATTCTTAGCATAGCATACTTCATATTTTTCATAGATTAACTATTTGGCCATGGTGGCTCCCAACTACCAAACATTATAAATATTGTGAAATAGTCCACTTTATTTGCCTCTATTTCATCAATAGATAATAGGATTATCACAACCTATAACTCATGTGATTAATTCTTATAATTATAAAATGAGGCGTGTTCTTAAACACTCTAGACACCTGTGATACATATTCAGGAATCAACAAACATGTCCCCAATGTAAGGATTCCCTTGATATATGCATAATGAAATTGTGATTAAATATTTTTTTTTTGATCATATGTAACATGCATATCATTCATCTAACTCAAATAATACCATAACACATGTAAACAATGCATGTGTAAACCTATAATAATAGTTAGATAAACATGATATGTAATAATGCATAACTATGTAATCAGCAAAGATAAAGACAAGAAAGTTTTATATATTTTTTTTATCATTTATAATAATAATATCAATAAAGATAAAATTCAAGAGGCATAGCCACAAATTAATAGAAAATAATCCAAAAGATGAAATAAAGATGAAGAAAAAAAGATCAATCAAGCAAGACATGGGCCAAGGGGTGAAAATGAGATGAAGAAAGAAGAGGAGGATCCATACTAACCTAAAACTTCCCTAAAACCTATGGAAGGCCTCAACACACACACACACACACACACACACACACACACACACACACACACACACACACACACACACACACATATATACATATTCAAATAATACCATAACACATGTAAACAATGCATGTGTAAACTATAACACCATAATACCATAACACTCATATGTAACATGTATATCATGCATCTAACTCAAATAATACCACATACATACATACATACACACACACACACACACACACACACACACACACACACACACACACACACACACACACACACACACACACACACACACACATATATATACATATTCAAATAATACCATAACACATGTAAACAATACATGTGTAAACCATAACACCATAATACCATAACACTCATATGTAACATGTATATCATGCATCTAACTAGGATTATCACAACCTATAACTCATGTGCTTAATTATTATAATTATAAAATGAGAAGTGTTCTTAAACACTCTAGACACCTGTGACACATATTCAGGAATCAACAAACATGTCCCCAATGTAAGGATTCCCTTGATATATGCATAATGAAATTGTGATTAAATATTTTTTCTGTGATCATATGTAACATGTATATCATGCATCTAACTCAAATAATACCACATACATACATACATATGTGTGTGTGTGTGTGTGTGTGTGTGTGTGTGTGTGTACACATATATACATAGTCAAATAATACCATAACACATGTAAACAATGCATGTGTAAACCATAACACCATAATACCATAACACTCATATGTAACATGTATATCATGAATCTAACTAGCCTCAACATATATATATATATATATATACAACATACATATATATGTACATATATACATATATATATATATACATATGTATATATATATATATATATATATATATATATATATATATATATACACATACATACATATATATGTATGTGTGTGTGTGTGTGTGTGTGTGTGTGTGTGTGTGTGTGTGTGTGTGTGTGTGTGTGTGTGTAACTTCACACATGCTTTTAGAATGATAAAAAAATGAATGCAAGGGCCAAAGGAACATTGAAATCAACATAAACCAAGGGGATAGAATAATGATATATCGAATCAAAGAAGGTAGCTTCAAAATTCAAGATAAAATAATTAAGATGCAATAAACAACTCAAGATAGGAATGAAATGGAAATATATAAGGAAGCACAATGAACCCAAAAATCATGTTATAATATAATAAGGTGATTAATTCACCATAGGCATATTGTTATTTAATTTGTTAGTTTATTTTACCCATAAACTCCATTCTAAGTTTATTGTTATTATACCGTCCTATATTTTAGGATCTTGTTTTGCTATAGTTTTGGCTATATAATAGCCCTTGTATTGCATTTTGAGTTTAAGCTAAATAATATTATTATTATTTTCTATTCATTTGGTTTCAAAGTGGGAGATTTAGGATAAAATAAGAGGATCCCTGAGGCACTCTCTCTCTTGATCTAGGTGACATTTCACTAGGAGGAGCCTATGCACTCTCAAACTATTTTTCATTCCATTACTAGAAGCTACTACTATGTCTCATTTTTTAGGAATGTAGAAATTCAATGCTGCATTATAATAACTTGTAAATGTAATATATGTTCCAAAAGTGTTGAAGGAAAATTAGTGTTGAAAAAATCAAACTCACCTTCACTCTTTGGTTGCACATTTCCATAAATTCACCATGCCATAAATTTTTACCTAGTGTATTGTGTAGCAGAAGTGTCATAGTATGGATTATTTTGGCATCAAAGTCTTTCTTCAACCTTCACAAAGGCTTCAATCTAGATTAGTGCCTTTTAAAACAAAGTAATGAAGTATACCATTGGAAATAAGATTGGTGATAGATTGTCATTGAAAATATAATCAGATTGGCATTGGAGATAAAGGTTGGTGGTACATTTTTAAAATCATAACTTTCAATTTTTAAGTTTTCATTTTTAAACAAAATCCAAAAGTGCCTTTTTATACCTAAAACCGCTCATTTTAATCCTAAAACTACCCATATAATTCTTTCTTTGTTGTAAAATTTTCCAAAATTGCCTATTTGTCTAACCTATGGTATTCAAAAGCTAGTGATTTTGATTCAAAATCAAAATTTTCCAGCCTTTAAATATCAATTTTGTCTTATTCAAACATGTACTAATGCATATCCAAGTTGGTAAGAATTCCTTTTATCCAAGGAAAGGTGGTAGGTTCAAATCCCCTCAAATTTTTTATCACTTCCTCTAAATTTGGCAATTCTACTAATTTTAGTTATAACTAGCTAAATTCAACTAGAAATGTAATATATATATATATATATATATATATATATATATATATATATATATATATATATATATATATATATATATTTGTTGAAAAAAGGCCAAATAGCCCAAAAATGGAAAAAAACAAGTTTTTTTTCATTTTATGAAAAACATTATAATTTTTTATTTTGAAAAATATTGTAATTATTTTCACATAATCATTATTTTTTGAACTCAATCACAATTTTTAGTACAAGTGGTGCATGTGACTCACGTTTAAGGGTAAAGTAATTGTGCTTGAGTTACTGCATCCATAGCCTAACATAGCTGCAAAAATAACATCTAGGCATCATCCCTTTAAATAATTGGGGATAAATAAGGGAATATTCACTCATAACCACACCTTCATCTACCCATTCATTTCAATTTAAGGTCATAAATCCTAACTTGTGGTATTTTCAAGTATATAGTGAAGTTACCATTTTCATTACTATCTAAGTACCACATATGAGACTCTTTCATGTGAATTTATACTTCTTTCACATACCCCTAGGTATATAGAAATGGTAAACTTCTTTCACATATTGATAGGTATAAAGTAAGGGTGCATATAAAGAAAGGTCTTATATAATGGGTTGATGGTATATAGAAAGGGAGACCTTGATACCTGGAGTGATAAAGAACCAATCCATCACCTTTCGTTAGATTCTACATAATGGTTAAAAATGGACCAAAATTATTTTTGCCAAACTCACAGCTTCTTTATGGAGATAACTATGCCGCTTGGAAAACTAAAATCAGGACACATTTGGAATTTGAAGACATTTGGCTTTTTGTTAAGGGCACTCTTACCCAAAATGCTACTGACATTGATCATTAGAATAAGTTTGACAAAGCCAATCAGAAGGAAAGGTTGATAATCATGTTCAAGGTATCGAATGAGGTATAACTCTATATCTGTGAGGTCACAATAGCAAAATATGCTTGGGATAAACTCTAAATAGTCTATGAGGCCACAAATGAAGGAACCATTCTTTATTTATATATTTAACTTCATTCCCTCAAATTGAAGTTTAGTGAAAAAGAGAAAGCTTTTCTTCATTATGTTAAAACACTGAGGGCCTCACTCCAAGCATTGGGTGAAACTGTATCAAATGCATCTCTTATACCTATTGTTTTGAGAGTAATACCACCTTCCTATAGGATATTTGTGATTACTTTGACAGTCACAAAACATAAACCATCTTTTGACAAGTTGGTAAACATGTTGCAACAGGAAGAGTATATGCATATAAAAGAAGAAGAATCAAAAGAACATGCTCTTGCCTCTAATCAATAGAAAGGAAAGAAGTAGATCAAGTCTTATAAACCAAAGCAAGGTCAACAACATCATTCATAGGGGGATAAACAACATAAATTTTTCCTTATAAGTGTAAAAATAGGGCATGAGCTAAATAATTGTTGGTATAACTCATTTACACAGGGCTCTTTAAGTAACAAGAAGCCCATTCACCAGCAATCATCTCATCCACATAAAGGACAAGGACAAAAGAAAGGGAATTGGAAGAATAAATCCAATCAACAAGGCAAAATTTTTGAATAGGAATACACCCACTCAGATGAGGACTTCTTATATAATACACAGTCTCATGATAAATCAACACCACAAAGTTCTATCTAGTATGTCGACTCAGGTACAACTCGACATATGTCTAGAAGACAAGATTGGTTCTACAATATGAATGAGACTTCCCTAAAAAATCATGTCTCTTTGGGTGATGAATCATCCTACCAAGTTCAAGGCATTGGTAATATTTCCTTACCACTTGGATGACATGATTGCAAAATCTTAGATGTCTTGTATGTCTTAAGACTCACAAAGAATCTTCTATCAATTAGTTAGCTACTTGACCACGACCTCAATGTTTAATTTGATTGAAAAAATGGTAAAAATATGTGTTTGATTAAAGATAAGTCAAAAAACTTTAGAATTGTTTCATAAGCCTTGGGAGTTGGAAAAATGTTCCAACTTGACTTTGTTCAATCCAACAATCAATCACTTTTAGCTCAAGATTCAAACTGAGCTAATCTATGGCATCACAAATATGGTCATGTCAGTTTTAGATACCTCAAAGTATTCAACAATCAAAACATGGTCCATGCACTTCCTTACTTGATGAAAAATATATATCTTTACATTGGTTATCTAGTAGGGAAACAACATTGGACATCTTTTGGTCAAAGTTCCTGAAGAGCATTTTATAAGCTTGATTTGGTGCATATCTATATTTGTGGACCCATGATATCTAGTCACTGTGGGTTTCATTATTTCATACTCTTTATTGATGACTACTCATGCAAGATGTGGGTTTACTATTTAAATACCAAACATCAAGCCTACAATACTTTTAAAGAGTTCAAAGTAGTAGTATAAATTGAAACTAGTTGTAAAATCAAGACTCTCTACTCAGATCGAGGGGGAGAATTCACCAATATATATTTTTCTACTATTTGAAAAAACATGGAATTCATTGATAAATGACTCCACCATACACTATATATTAGAATGGTGTTATAGAATAGATAAATTGCACTATCATGGAAATGGTGCATAACATGATTGAAGATTCAGGTTTGGCATGCACATATTGGGTAGAAGTAGTGAAAAAAATAGTTTATTTTTTGAATAGGTCACTCACTATAGCTCTTCATAATATGTCTCCACATGAATCCTGGATAGGGCATAAACCTTATATTGCTCATCTTCAATTTTTTGGATGTAAGGCTTATATGCATGTTCCTAAAAATAAGAGAAAGAAACTAGATACCAAATACATGCCTTATATCTTCTTAGGGTATAGTGAAGAGTCATTAGCCTATAGACTGATGGACCATAAAATAAAGAAGATATCCATCAATAGGGATGTTGAGTTTGATGAGAAAATTAAAACCAATTTGTTTTCCACAAACTCACATGATTTAGTAATTAGACCTCTAGACAATTTAGAAGGTCATAACCATGCTAAAAGTGACAATAATGATAAAGATGATCAGTCAGTTAATGCAAATCAACCCACAAGAATAATGCAACATATACCTAAATGGTATAAAAGTACATTTAAGAGATGTTAAACTAGATAAAATTCTATACACATCAATTACTAGACTAAGGACTCACAACATGACTCAAGATGAGGTCAATTTGGCCCTAATGAACATAGTTACAAAATCAATAGAGCCCTCGATAGTTCAGGAAGCCCTAGAGTCTAAACCTTGGAAGGATGCCATGAATGTATAACATTAATCAATGATGAAACACAAAAAATTTAGATTGAAGATCTTCCACCAAGGAAGAAGCTAATAAATTTTAAATGGGTCTATAAAACAAAATACAAAGTAGATGGTAATATTGACAAACACAAGGCATGACTCATAGAAAAGGGTTATGCATAGAAGGAAGGCATAGATTATGAGGAGACATTTTCTCTTGCATCCAAGATCAAAACAATCAGAATGATATTTTATTTTATTATAAAATTTGTATGGAAGATCCACCAAATGGATGTAAAAAGTGCCTTTCTCAATGGAGATCTACAAGAAGAAGTTTACAAGACACAACTAGAAGATTTGGTGTCACCTGGTAACGAAGGAAAAGAGTGTGAAATCATAAAATCTATGTATGATCTCAAACAAGATCCCTAATCCTGGTACATAAATATTGATGAACATCTCATCCAACATGGATTCTAGAGATGTCCCTATGATCCAAATCTCTACCTAAAATAGCAAGGGGGAGAGATTGTAATTGTTGTAGTATATATCAATGATCTAGTCATCATTGGTAGTTTAGTGGAGATGATAGATGCAATCAAGAAATATCTTAATCAATAATTTGACATGATATATCTTGGGATTCTAAACTATTATCTTGGATTAGAAGTATGTCAAAAGGAACAACACATCTTTGTGTCCTAGATGAAATATTCCAAGAAAATGCTTGATAAATTTAGGACAATGGATAGTAATCCAATTACTGCACCTATGGAGATAAGGCTTTAGTTATCTCCTACAGATCCATCACCACAAGTAAATACAACTCTCTATTGGCAGTTGTTTGGGAGTCTTATTTACTTAACATATACTAGGCTAGACATCAGCTATGCCATTAGCTATCTTTCAAGGTTCATGCGGGAGATAAAGATGTCTCACTAAAAATTAGCAAAACAAATACTAAAATATATCAAGGGTACAATGGAATTTGGACTAAAATATAAGAAGAATGATAATTTCTTCTTGACATGATATTCTAACTCAGATCATGTAAGAAATATTGATGATAAAAAATCAACTTTCAAATATGTGTTCTTTTTAGGATCTAGTCCTATATCCTAGAGGAGAAATAAATAGAAATATTTCTCAATCTTACACTAAATTAGAATATCATGCTATAAGAAGAGTTGTCTGTGAAGTGATATGTTTATGTTGCATACTAGAAGGATTGGGAGTACCACAAAAAACACCTACCATCCTATACTATGACAATGAGGGTGTTCTCAAACTTTTTTACAGTCTAGTATTTTATGAACACATAAAACACATTGATGTGCAAGTTCATTTCATTCATGAACATGTACAACAACACAACATCCAACTCCAATAATTCCTGACAAAAGAACAATGTGTAGATGTCTTCACCAAGTCACTTGCACATGACAAATTTGAGGCATTTAGAAAATTTCTCTCCTGTTCACTTCAAGCTATGTTGAATTAAGGGGGAGAATGTTAAAATATAATAAGGTGATTAAGTCATCATAAGTATATTGTTATTTAATTTTTTAGTTTGTTTTACCTATGAACTCCATTCTAGGTTTATCATTATTGCACCATCCTATATTTTAGGATATTATTTTTCTATATTTTTGGCTATATAATAGCCCTTGTACTGCATTCTAAGTTTAAGATATATAATATTATTATTTTTTTCTCTTCAAATCATACATAATGTAATATTAAAAAATTACTGGAATATACACAACAAATAAAGGAAAGTATCAAAAATCTATGTACAATAGATTGTTTCATTGAAGTTGAGATTGGATAGCAATGTTAAAAAATAATCATCTATATTTCCATAGTAAATTTTTTTAAGATTAATCTTATTTGGGTTCATATTATCTTAATTCATTTAGGTCAACTTAGTCTAATCATATCTCTATTTTAGTTATCCATTTCTTATTTTGAGAAATACACCTTATCCAAAATTTATAAGATGTCACACCTCTTTTATCATTTTGTAGGTAATCTTAAATTTTATATTGAATTTAACTTCTCCCAAACTTTTGACACACATCCCAGTCACCTCTGTTAGGATCCAGAAGCACAATTGATTACCATGTACAAGCAACTTAATATGCAAAATTTAACCAAAAGTAATAAGTAACTAGAATTTAGAAACAACACAGAATATGAGAGACAATACCCAATTGTATTAATACTCTTCCAAAATGAAATACAACAAAGAATATTGCCACAATCTTCTTCCTCACACACCTCTAGGGCTCCCACAACTCTAGGGCATAAACAGTAAATCTCTTCAAGAGCTCACTCTCTCTCTCTTACGGTCCCAACACACAACTCAAACACAGAGTTGGTGTTCACCTCTAACCAGTCAGTATCACTACTGCCAGTACACAAGTGCTCCACGCACTCCAAATCCAAGTACTCCATGCACTCCAAGTACACAACGTACTCTAGGTAGATCTCCCCTGATCTTGCTACCTATAGTGTTGCTGTCACCTTTGATCTTGCTGCCCCACAGATCACCTTTGACCTCGCACCCACACACACCTGCAAATCAACCGATCTTACTTACACATGTAGATCTCCAAACGTGGCCTTGCACACCTACCAACCAAGATCCTACACACATGAAGAACCCTTCTGATTCTCCAAACCAACACCCCTGTGGATCTCTATCAGAACTTGCAACAACCTGTAGCTCTACTTAATCATACACACCTGGCACTATGGCACTAGGAGGAACACACCTTGCTCTCTTCCCTCTGAAGGAGCTAACCTTGCTCTTACTCAAATAGCACAAATTACAATACAGCCCATGAGTCTATTATATAGATCTCATGTAAACAATAATTAGACATCTAATTACAATAATTAGATCCATAGCTCCAAGACTAAAATTAGCCTTTAACATGCAAACAACTGGTTCATTAAAAAACTATCCATGAAACTCACATTTCTGAACCACACAAGCGACCGACGTCGGTCCCTGTCTACCTAGAGATGACTGACATTGGCTGATCCTGACCGATGTTGGCTGCCCTGCTGTCTTCCCTTGACCAGCGTCGATTGGCCTGATCGACATCGATAGTTGTGACACTTAGACCTCCTCCATGTTTGCATCCAGGTGAGGCTTTTAGCTCCACACCCTAAAAATTTCCCACTTGGAGATAAATAGCTACACCTGTACCTATACCTGTACACCATCGAATTTTTTTCCTGGCTTGTATCCCTCTTCAAGCTCAACCTTGAAGACCAACCACCACAAAACTTGTGATGCACCTCCTATCATCCAAGTAACCTACCAAATCTGAAGTACTTGACCCTGCATAGCATGAATCCCTATTGTTGGTCCCTCTCAGATACCTGAGAACCCACTGAACTACTTTTTAGTGCTTCCTTCTTGGATTGACTACAAACTTTCTGACAGCACCCACTACTTGGGCAAACTCAGGGAGTACACATATACTCAACCTCATCATGTGAATCAGGACACTGTTCATAGAACTGTCCAACCCTTGGTGTGCTGACCGGTTTCACACAATCATCCAGAGACAAAATCAACCTGTGACCTTCCATGTCTCTAGAACACACTTATGCCAAAGAATTTTGCTCCTCCAAATTCTTCATGACACACCTCTAAACTAACTTTACCTTTAGCTCAGAAAAACCATGTATGTGTAACCTTGCATCAAGAAAACACACAACATATAGTAACAGGATGATGTTGCAATCATCACCCACCTGGTAAAGAAACCATAGTAGTTACAATGACATTGACTAAAGCCATGCTTTGTCATCCACCTGTCAAACTTGTACCACTGTCTTGGAGCTTCCTCAAGACCATATGACCTGGCCTTCTATCTCACGTGTCCATTCTTTCTATTATTTAACTAAGGTATCCATTCATCTTTTAGTGCTTTCATACCGGCTGGCAACCCTGCCAAATCTCCCATTTGGTTCTGCATCCTATTCATTCCATGCTCCCATTATTTCCTGGATCCTTCCTGCTCTATAATGAGTAACAAGTATAAAGAAGAGGAACAATGAATTTGAGGTTTACTTACCCTTTAAATCCTCCACATGGGCATTTAAGACTCCTTGACAGCTTGTTGTCTGCCCAAAATCTGTTTCAGTGACTAACCTTGGTCACCACACAGTCTCCATCTGACCGATGTTGGTTCCATGTGACTGTCTAGGTCACTGACATCGATTATCTACCAACATCAGTCTCCACCTGCCCGACACCACTGACTCCTCTAGTCTACACATGACTGACGTCGGTACCTATCTATTTAATGTCAATTCCTCCTGATCGATGCTGGTACCTATGTTTTTCTTGTGAGTGATGACTTTTTACCTATGAGCTTACTTTGAATCAAAACCCTATCCAAACTACCCTGCTTAGAGATATCCAGTCCCATCCACCGATCTCTATCTGGCATCTCCTTCAAAAACACTAAGGCTTTCCAGTTAAGTTTATCAAATACATCAGTCTTCCTTTTCCTACAATAAGTCCAATCCTTTCTTGTAACATCCCACTGCTTACAAAAATCTCAGTCTATGCTCTCTAAAGCTGAACTCTTACCATTTGACTTAAGAACATCCATTCCCTTCTCACTTATGTGACCAAGCCTACAAAGCCACACCTATGTAACAGAAGTGGAATTAGTAATACAAGTAGGTAGATAAAGAGTACCTGCTTTCTTACCACATGCTAATTCAAGTGCATCCTTGGTAACATTCCAAGAATCCACTATGAGAGTTCCTATGCATCTCTCATCACCCAACTTCTCTAAATAAATTAGCCGCATCTTCAAGACTGAGACCTGCATGACCTTCTTCAACACCCATGTGTTGGCCATCTGCAATTTCAGCCGCACTTCCCCTTTGCCAAACTTTGACAAGGCTCACCAACCCCTCTATTTGGGGCTGCATGGAAAGAGGCAACAGAATCTATAAACCAAGATTCTACTTTATCCAAGGAACATCCTAGAGCATTCTATGTAACAACACCTGCAACTTCTGCTTCTTCAATTCCTTCATGCTGATCTTCTACCAACCAACAATATTTCTTTACTTACTCTTTCTTTCCATAACACCGTAATTGACCATTCGTGCTTTTCAATTCCTCCATTCTTAGTGTACTTTCTTCTGCCATTGCTATACTCCCACTCAATCAAAAACCCCTAAGAGTGACCTGTAATCAAACACAAACCTACTCCCTGCAACCTTAGCTCTGATACCAACTATTAGGACCTGGAAGCACAATTGATTACCATGTAAAAGCAACTTAATATGCAAAATTTAACCAGAAGCAACAAGTAACTAGAATTTAGAAACAACACAGAATATGAGAGACAATACCCAATTGTATTAATACTCTTCGAAAAGGAAATACAACAAAGAAATTGCCACAGTCTTCTTCCTTACACACCTCTAGGGCTCCCACACCTCTAGGGCATAAACAGTAAATCTCTTCAAGAGCTCACTCTCTCTCTTACGGTCCCAGCACACAACTCAAACACAGAGTTGGTGTTCACCTCTAACCAGTCAGTATCACTACTGCCAGTACCACCAGTCAGTATCACTACTGCCAGTACACAAGTGCTCCATACACTCCAAATCTGAGTACTCCACACATTCTAAGTACACAACATACTCCAAGTAGATCTCCCATGATCTTGCTATATATTGTGTCGCTGTCACCTTTGATCTTGTTGCCCCATAGATCACCTTTGACCTCGCACCCACACACACCTACAAATCAACCGATCTTACTTACACATGTAGATCTCCAAATGTGGCCTTGCACACCTACTGACCAAGATCCTACACACATGAAGAACCCTTCTGATTTTCCAAACTAGCACCCCTGTGGATCTCTATCAGAACTTGTAACAACCTGTAGCTCTACCTGATCATACACACCTGGTACTGTGGCACTAGGAGGAACACACCTTGCTCTCTTCCCTCTAAAGGAGATAACCTTGCTCTTACTCAACTAGCACAAATTACAATACAGCCCATGAGTCTATTATATAGATCTCATGCAAACAATAATTAGACATCCAATTACAATAATTAGATCTGCAACTCCAAGACTAAAATTAGCCTTTAACTTGCAAACAACTGGTTCATTAATAAACTATTCATGAAACTCACAGTTTTGAACCACACAGGCGACTGACGTCGGTCCTTGTCTGCCTGGAGATGACCGATGTCGGCCGATCCTAATCGATGTCAACTGCCCTGCTGTCTTCCCCTGACCGGTGTCAGTTGGCTTGATCGACGTCGACAGCTGTGACACTCAGACCTCCTCCATGTTTGCATCCAGGTGAAGCTTTTAGCTCCACACCCTAACAACCTCATGGGTATTAGGGGCATATGGTACACACTAAGTATATTATGCAAGTCATTGTGGTATTTTATATAACTACCTCTTCCTTCCTCTAGCTCTATTTATTGAGTTATTCCCTCTCATTCTTCTCACTTTCTCTAGTATATATTGAAATGCTAGTTTATTGATTTAGGCCATTATTAATTTTATTTATATTGTTTTACATCAAATATTATACTTATGTATTATTACTTTTGAAACTTTCTAATAGATGTGGGGTTTTTCTACCTTTAAAGATTTTCCCACTTAATAAATCTTAACTCACATTTTTATGTGATTGATATTGATGTACTCTTGTTTATTTTTGCTTTCATTTGTTTTATTATTCAACATTACTCTAAAAATATATTGATAATTTCCTAATTTTTTATCAATCCAACTTATTTTCTAATGTTGAATTTAAGTCTTTTGTAAATTCATCGATGGAAAAAAAGTAGAATTTACTTTTTTGTTGGCTTGATTCTTAATCCTTACTATTTTTTTAAAAAAAATCAATGCATAAAATTATCACTTATTATTTATGTTTGGTTCTTGATAGATTTCTTGATTTTTTTTCTTAAATTTGTGCAAGTGCTTGGGTGAAGAATAAGCATTTTTTTACGAGTTTGCTTATTGTTGGTTTTATTTCCATTTGAATGTTCATAATTATTTTCTTTGATATTTTAATAAATTTATATGCTTAAATTTCATTATCTTATTATTGTTATTTTTATTTATATGTGGCATTATAATGGATTTGATAAAATTAAACCATAATTTAAATATTTATTTGTAAGCTAAATTGACTATTAAAAGCTTTTTCACTCCAAGCCTTTTTTTTTAATTTCATGAGGAATAAGCTATATAATTCAAAAAAACAAAAATAATTTAATCTCTCAAATGGTATGAGATCCTTTATTTAATCCTTTGTATTTTTTTAAACTTCATTTAATCTCATTTTATTAGTGTTTTTTTTTTACCATTAAATCTAAACTTTTAAAAAATTAAGTCTTTTATCCATAGTGTTGAAATTAACACAATTGTAATGAGATTTATGTCTTTTGTAAAGTCAATTATTATGTTTTATTAAAATATATTTACATATTCTTATGCATCACAAAATTTGAAATTATTTTTCTAAATAACAATTACATTTTTTTAATTTAACTTTTTCATTTGAAAACTGTCTTTCAAAATGTGGCTTCAAAAGTTGAACAATAATTTAATTGATCAACTAAAGCACCAAAATTTGGAAAAATAAAAATCTATTCTTGTTTTAAAATGTCAACTCAAACGTCAAAACCAAACTATTATTCTTTTGCAAAATTCACAAAATGAAAAACTAAGTGAAATGTAATTTTTTGTTGATTCTCTAACTTTTAAACTTGCATCTTTTGAAAATTAATAAACATAAAATGTTAATTTTTCATCTTATAATGATCATATTACTCCATAACATGATGTCTCTAACCATAGTTTAAAAATTAAGCAATGTATGGGTTGTTGTAGCAATGGTCTTGGTAAGTGTTAAAATGGCATAGTTTAGCCTATTTTGCTTAAATCGAATGTAAATTATGCATGACTCAATTTTAATAATTCTAATGGTAATTTAAAGTAATATTTTACCCTTCATAGATAAAATTTCAAAATAGTGCATTTAAAACTGATCCATAAATAGGAAGTGTCCAAAACTACACCAATTGCTCTATTTTTATGGATACTTTATAAATTCTCAATTTCTCATTAATTAACTTGAACTGACATAATAATTAAAATCAACATTCAAAACTTATAATAAACCAAAATCATGAGCCACTAAGATAATATTCAAACCAAGGTTAATAACGAAGTTCATCTGATCTGAGCTATATCTCTAGGTCCTAATTAAAGGCATAACTAATCAATTATTGATGCAAAATCACTTTGTACATTAGTTATCCCTAGTAGGGGTTCTTAATCTACAAATAAATGTTTTTACATCCTCTAGCTCTAGATATAGGATCTATATACTATCTCTGGCTCTAGATACTAGCTCTATTTATTCACTCTAATTCTGGCTACTGGCTCTAGCTCTGGTTCTTGCTTGTATTTCACAATTTTGATGTAATGTCTCTACCAAAATATTTATATGAAATAAATCTAGGCCTATAATTTCTACTCCAACAATGAAGACATACAAACATGCTTACTATGCAAAGGGTTAAGCTTTAAGATTTCTTACTCTTTGTGAAAAGGGCTAATCTATAGGCTTTATTACTCTTTGTTACAAATAGAGCTCTCACCAAATTCTTCTAAAGGCCTCTCAATCGAAACCCTTTCTCCTCCTAGATGGATGCTTGGCTCTAAAACCTTGGAATGGAAAAGTTACAATGCAAGTGAGATATTTCTTCTCAAATACTTTCAGTGTAAGTGAGAGCTTGGAGTTCTCTTGTAATTCTCTTGGAATGAGTTTACAAGTGAGGTTCATGGGTTTATATAGTTTTTTAAAACCCACCAATTATAGATTTATTCATTATCCATCCCCATGTACAAGCGTTTATTTAATCTTCTTATTCTTATCTCCCAAAATGGGGCATAATAAGTTGATGAGGGTCAATGAGTTGAACCACCCTTCATATCTTTCTCTTTGGATAAACCTCCCTTGCATTTTTATGAGAGATATCCCAATTTCTATTGGAAATATCCCAAATTTGTGGGGAAAGAGATATTCATGGAGTTAATCCCATTTTTCAAGCCTTAGGAAGTGTAATTTGTCTAAAATCTTGGAGAATATTTTAGAGTTATTGTGGACACTCCAAATGTGAGTATTTCATTGGTACACATGTCAATAATCTATTGGACCACGTGCATGTCTAGTCACCATACCTGAACATTTTTTTCCTATTTCCTAAAAACGTCAATAGGCCATAACTTCTGCATACAAAGTCCATTTTTCAAACCATAAAAAGAATTGGAGATATCTTGATGAGATATTAAATGTGAAAATGGTTTATGGAAAATTTGATACCATATAGTTTAGTCACTATTGGAAATCCTTTGAATCACACCTCTCCAATGAAGAACTTTTGGTCCACCAAAATTCTACTTCTTCTCAAAAATAAATGAATGTATCACTTTTTCACCCTTATGGTTTCTATTTGTGTTTGTTCTAAACATATTTATCCTCTGGAGGCTATTTTTTGTAATCTCCTTGCTATTCAATATTAACACAAGGATAGAAAACTATGTTGCATGTTAGGTGATGTTATAACAGGTCACCACTTTCACATTTTTCCCCTTCTTGGGGTCTTACATGCAACTAATGTATTACCTTTATTGGGGTCTTATATACAACACACATGCTACAAATATTACCCTTCTTGGGGTCTTATATGTAACATACATGTTTTGTAAATGTTGCAATCATTATAAACATTTCCCAATTTAGGTCTTTTACAAATGTGCATATAATAATTATATACATATATTGAAAGAACACACTTAAAAAATGGATGGCCACATACATTCATAAACAACAATGCTTTAATTGAGTGCCACTCACTATGGAAGCACCTTTCATGTTGATACCACTTTGTCTCCCTCTTGAAAGTACACCTTGACTCATGGGCATGCTAATGATGCCTATCAACATATCTACTACTATCCTACTTTAAATATATTATGTTGGGTTGCTCATTCATGCTTCTCAACTTAGATGGTTATTCCATATTCACTCTTAGTATGTGATATACCTCCACACTTATTCATATAAATGGTTAGTTTCCTTAATTCTTATCAACAATAGAAACCAAATAAGTAATTTTAAAGTGTTTTTAAGCATGCTAATTAAAACTTAGCTATGAAAAAATTATATCCATTTATTATTGATCCAATCTAATGGATGATCCTCTGTGTGTGTGTGTGTGTGTGTGTGTGTGTGTGTGTGTGTGTGTGTGTGTGTGTGTGTGTGTGTGTGTGTGTGTGTGTGTGTGTGTGTGTGTGTGTGTGTGTGTGTGTGTGTGTGTGTGTGTGTGTGTGTGTGTGTGTGTGTGTGTGTGTGTGTGTGTTTGTATATATGTATGTATGTATATACATATGTGTGTGTGTGTGTGTGTGTGTGTGTAAATCTTGTTTGGATAGGTGGGATTCTTCCTGGGTTGCCTATGAATTAACAACTTCTTTATTTGTTACCTTTTTAACAGGAGCATAAACCATCTTATTCTTACCATATTTATGATGGTGTGATGGATGAAGTTTCCAAAAAAATTTAACCATGTGCCCACTCATATGACAATGAGTGTTATAGTTCATTTTTTCCTTTTTTTTAGATGAAGAAACATTTTTGTCATTTCTCACTTCTGGATTACGAGATTGATCTTTAACACCTGCCTTGTTTTTTAAAAAAAGGAAACAACTTCATAAAATATTTCCTCTTCTAATAATTATCCATATAATGATTACTTAACCCATAAAAATTACATGGGAAAGCATTCCACATTTTTTGTATATCATAGCCATATTATTTAAACTAAAAGAGAACATCTAAAGTTTTACAATTGCCATTATATTTAGTGCTATGATTTGTGTAAGTATGAGGAGGTGGTATTTCATTACCTCTTTTCTCTACTTTCTTACATACTTTCTCATCACGCTATGATTGTGTCACATTCCTCTGCATGGAATAATTCTAGAAAAATAGTGGCGTGAACAATTTTTTGTTGGAAGCTTGTCTTCCTTCAATAATTCTAATACTAGCATAAACCAAACCTGTAAAATGAGGTCTATCCTCTATATATATTGGGTTAATAAAACCTTGACCACTATTACCAAGGCCTTTTCCATCATATCCCATTTTAAATAGTAATCAAGATCCAATGCCTTTAGTGCATTTTTTAAATGAACCAAAAGCATAATTACCTAAATCTAAATCTAAATGGTAGGAAGAATAATTATGTGGTGAATAAATTATAGTGCACTCATCAGTCATGGTTTCTACATCTAAAGTGGAAGGTAAATCCTTCTTCAACTCACCATACTATAATTCTTTGAAGAGTTCATCGTTGGATTCAATCTCGGATCTCAAACATGCAATTTGTTCTTTGAGGGAATAGAGATTACATCTCAAGAAAGCATTCTCTTCCTAAATTTTCTTTTTGATACTTTCCATCTCTTCCAACCTCTCTCTCTTCAAGGCTTTCCCCATGGTTTATTGAAAACAACATGTACTTCCAACACAATTAAAAACTATAAATGGAAGATTAAAACAAGCCAACAAGTCTACAAATAACCTAATGGAATAGAATACTAAAACTAATTTCAAAACTCTATTCAAGAGTATATCACACAATCAAAAATAATTCCATCATTCTAATTACTCTAATACCAAACATGATCTATAAATAGGGAGTGTCCAAAACTATACCAATTTTTCTATTTTTATGGATGCTTTATAAATTCTTAATTTCTTGTTAATTAACTTAAAATTGGCATAATAATTAAAATTAGAATTCAAAATTGATAATAAACAAAAACTATGAGCGATGAAGACAATATGAAAACTAGGGTTGATAACGGAGTTCACCCGATTTGGGCTATGTCTTTAGGTCCTGTTCAAAGGCAAAACCAATCCATTATTGATGTAAAATCACCTTATACATTAATTATCCCCAACAGGGATCCTTAATCTATTAATAAATGTTTTGATGTCCTTTGGCTCTGGATACTGGCTTTGGCTCTCGCTTGTCTTTCACAAGTTTGATGTAATGTCTCTGTCAAAATGGATCTATGCAATAACTCTAGGCCTATAATTGCTACTCTAGTAGTGAATACATACAAACTTGCTTACTATAGAAAGGGTTAAACTTCAATATTTCTTACTCTTTGTGCAAATGGCTAAGCTATAATCTTTCTTACTCTTTATTACACATATATATCTTACCAAATTCTTCTAAAGATCTCTCAATCAAAATCTTTTCTTCTCCTAAATGGGTACTTGGATCTAAAACCTTAGAATGGAAGAGTTGCAATGCAAGTGAGAGCTTGCTTCTCAAACATTTATAATGTAAGTGAGAGATTGGAGTGCTCCTTGTATTATTGTGAAATGAGTTTACAAATGAGGTTCATGGGTTTATATAGTTTTTCAAAACCCACTAATTATGGATTTCTTCATTATCCATCCCCATGTACAAGCCTTTATTTAAGCTTATTAGCCTTATCTCCAAAAATGGGGCATGTAAAATTGATGAGGGTCAATGGGTATAACCATCCTTCATATCTTTCTCTTTTTATAAACCTCCCATGCATTTCTATGGGAGATATCCCAATTTCTATGGGAAATATCCCACATTTGTGGGGAAAGAGATATTCTTGGAGTTAATCCCATTTCTCAAGCCATAAGAAGTGGGATTTGTCTAAAATCTTGGATAATATTTTAGAGTTATTGTGGACACTCCAAATGTGAGTATTTCATTGTTCCATGTGTTAAAAATCTATTGGACCATGTGCATGTTCAGTTATCATACCTGCACATTTTTTTTCTATTGCCTAAAAACTTCAATAGGCCATAACTTCTGCATATGAAGTTCATTTTTCAAACCGTAAAATGCATTAGAAATATATTGAAGAGATATTCACTATGCATATAGTTTAAGGAAAATTTTAGAATATATATTTTTTTTTTCACTATTGGAAATCTTCCCAGATCAAAAACTCTTAATTCTTCTTATACTCATCATTTCATTAAATATCATAAAATTTGTGAGCATTGTGGTAAAATTGGACATCATATTTATAAATATTATAAATTACATCCATGTATATCTTATGGTAAATCAAATCATGAAATTTTACATTTTTTTACAACCACTAAAATACATCATTCAAATTTAAAACCAAATTGGATCCCTAAAACTATGGTGTCATCTCAAGACTTTCATGTGTGTTCTTTTGATAATTCCTTAATTAGTTCAAGGATAATATATTTTATAATAAACACATATTATTTGTATCATTTTTGATAAATTTTAAAAATAAATATTTATGAATTTATTGATTTTATGCTTACTTCTTGTAATTTGCAAAGGAAATATGGCTTTATTAGAGCTCATTATATTTTTACTAACTTCTTTTTTGCATAGGTTCCCACACTTTGTGGTGGAAATTTTATTTTGATCCATTTTTACCTTGTATTACATATAATTTTATTACATTTATTGTATTTATATTTTAATATTATGGCATATTATTTATTTAACATGAAAATTTATGTAATTGTCTATTTTGTGGGTTTTAGTGGATCATTTCTCCTTCTTGTTGGTTCTTGTTCCATTGTGGATTGACCTTATTATCTAAAGAAGTTTATGGAAGATTATTGTTTATCACACCTTCATCTTTGTGAATTTTTAAAACTCCTCTTATTTTCTAAGAAAAACCTATTGTAATTCATCTTGAAGTAAGTTTTCATTAAGGTGGAGCATTATATAATGTCAACTCCCTTATTTTTTGTATTTTTTTCCTACTTTTGTAACCTCAAACTAAGATTAATGGAGAGTATTTGAGATCAATATTATTTGGTTTCACATTTTCATAATTAATTTAGATTACCTTAGTCTATTATTAATATATTTTATCTATGTATTTATTATTCTAAGAAACTCACTTTATCCCATATTTATGAGGTGGCAGACTTCTTTTTTCCCTTTGTAGGGAATCTTAGAGTCATATGTGAATGTAAATCCTCCAAAAATTATCACACACATACCCTCACATCATGAGGATTAGGTACATTTTTCACAAACTAATAAGGTTGTGCAAGTCATGATGTGGTTCTTTCTAACACCATTTTTCCTTCCTCTAGCTTTATTTATTGAGCTTTCTTATCTCAATTTTCTCACTTGCTCTATTTCATATTAAAATGCCTATTTATGGATTGAGGTCATTATTATTATTTATTTATCTTGTATTATATCAAATATTTTATTTCTACATTATTACTTTGAAATAATTTTAATAAGTGTGGTGTTTTTATTTGTTTGATAATTTCTCCACTTGACAAATCTTATCTCACATTTATGTTTCTTCTTATTTAGATAATATCATTTATTTTTTAATTAATTTTATTTATTAATTTAAATTTTAATATTATGATATTAGATAATTTCTTAATAAATTTGATAAATTTTCTTCATTATCAAGATTCAAAAATCACAAGGGCCATGAATCTCAGTAAAATATGTCACTAGTGTCATTAGTAATGTAATTAAGAGTTGTATAGTAACTTGAATCATCATCAATAATAGTGTAATTATTATCATGGACATTAGTTATAATATAAATTTTATCCTATTTTAAATAATAATTTTATTTGGATCATGTAGTTGCAAATTTACTAGGTGGTTTAGCTTGAACAAACACAAGATATTATAATAAGGCTATCTTAATCTATGGATGAGTAGGAACTTAAACTCCACATGTTTTCACTTTAGGTTATAATATTTTCTATGTATGTAATGCTTTAGGTATTATCTCATGTTAAATTGGTCACTAATAAGGAGTGTCACAAATACTAATCACTTTTTTATCACGTAAAAAAATTATACATTGAAGTATGAGATTGCTCATATTTTGTTAATCTAAGGGGATACCTATAATATATCATGTCAAGTTATATAAAAATGCATGAAACAACATTAAAACAATTATTATTACATATCATAATAGGTAATGTGATAACTCCAAGAGGTTTCCAAGTAAAATTTACATATCCTTTAATAATAGTGGTTGTACATCTAAATCCTTTAGAGTATATTCTAAACTAAGAAGAAATTGAATTATACATAATTTTAAACTTAAACCATTATAAACCATAATATATTTTGTTAAATTCAAATGTGAATGTATGAAATATCATATGAAAATGGCTAATTTTTAAAATCATATGTTGGAATCTCATTATCATACAATGCAATACAAAGAACCTCTTTGCATGTATCATTGACCATATCTATGAAACCATATAAGATATGAGAATTTTAAATTGGAGATTATTTTTTATGAGCTACCATGTGAAAAGTATCTTTATTTTTAGTATTTTGAGTAGCATGATTAGGAAGAGGATCTTTAAATACTTTAAAGTTGTGTTTTGGTTATGCAACCCATTCTTTTAATGTAATATTATGTCCTTCCACTTGAATGACACTTGAAATGTGAAAATATTAGAGTTCACAAACATAAACTTAAAAATAATCTATAATTATTACTTTAGTATAACATATCCTCTATATAGTAATGAAATAAAACACAATAAGATTAACTCACTTACCAAATGAATCCTTCTCTTTCATTGACTCATTGTGCTCTTGACATTCGAAATGTGGTTGTTCAATAACTTTTCATGCAATAATTTCAACAACATGATGAATTTATTGATTAAATTGATCTTAAATTTTTTGATTATATATGTGAGAGTATAGTTATTATTCTCACATGTTCAAGACTTTTTTTTATGGAGAGAAGGAATGTCAATTTATAGACTTCTCAGATGGGGAATGGATAGTCAATTTTAATCTAGATTTATTTAATATTTTAGAATTTGAATGGTGTATATTTGGTCTATGGGTCCAATTCATTCAATGTAATATATGATAATTTATGAATTATTTAGAGGAAGTGGTCAAATAATTAGTAATTTTATTAATTGGTCATTGAACGAGTTGAATTTGTTAAATGATTTTGTTATGTATTTTAAGGCCTTGAATGTGGTTGTTTGAATGTCCTAAATAAGTTTGTTTCAAGTTTTAATGTCTTAAAGATGTTTTAATAAGTTTTTTTATGGTTAAGGAGGAGGTTAAATAGATTAAATGAGGTTTTTGAATGATTTAAATGAGGTTAGTTGATCGGGATGATGAGTTGGATATTTATTTTATTTTTACTTATTTAAAAGTATGCATGCATGCAATAATTAGTGACTAATTAACTGACCAATATTGATTAATTCATTAATTAATAAAAATATAATGTTAGTGAGAATATATAAAATTATTAGATGATTTTAATGATCATGTTGACATAAATATAGTGGTATTAATCTAGGTTTTTGATGATGGACAAAATAAGTTAAGTGATAGATGATGAATTTTGATGATACAATATTAGTGACAACACTAAAGTGGTAGAGTTTAGGTGTATAAATTTTCCTCTATTTGAAATGGAATTACGACTAGAATAAATAATGACTTTTCACATAATATATAAGTGTTATAAGAATAAGGTTGTGTACACTACGATGCCCCTAGTGACGCATATGATTAGGGAGATGATTAAGGATTATGATTAGGGGTGATTACCCCTTGAGAGGGAATGTAAGGATTAAAGACATGGATGGGATCTTGAAATGAGAAGAAGGGTTAGCATGGATAAATTAGTATGAAAATAGAGGGGTTACATAGGCATGAGGAAATAGAGGAATTGGGTCACATGTGATATTATGATAATTATGGATATATATGGTTTGGTGGATGTTATGGATGAATGAAATTAACGTAATTGATATGCTATTTTTTTTTAATTTATTTATTTATATTTTCCCATAGCAATGATATATTAAAGGGGGGTTATATTAGTAAGTATACATCCTAATGAAGTTGTGAGATTTGATGTGAACACAAACAACATTGTATGCAAGGGGGTTTAATTTAGGAGTTATATATCCAAAGAAATTTGTAATTTTTGATGTGGGAATGATATACCTTGATGACTTGGATTTGATTTATTAATTGAATGTTCTAGCATAAATCAAATAATTTACCAATTTTTTTAATCAATGATGTGATGATGAAGGCTCATGTGTGAGGATATCATAGATTTAATATGTCATTTTATATTTACGTAATGATGTGATGGATGGATTAACATTAATGTTGATTTGAATTTGTTTAGTGAGTATGGATGTTAACTATGGATAGTTAGTTAGAATAAATTTTAATTGTGGATAGTATTAGTGAATGATTATTGATGTATGTATATTTAAAAATGGATGTTGATGATATGATTCTAATATTTCATGTATTTCCAAATGTTTGATAAACATTATTTTTGATATGTAATATGGTAAGATGTACCATGATATGTAAAACCATGATAAAATTATTTCAAAATGTAGTAGGATTGACATAGATGCAACAAAAAGATAAGAAAACACACAAGCAATGAGAAAAAAACAAGCAAGTAACAAAAAAGACACAAAAAACAAGTTATATATTGTCATTTATCAAGTTAAAACCATTATTATTAGATAATCAGGATACTAATAGGATTGGGAATCATGTATCTTGATAAATTTTCAAGTTTTGATTTTCCCCAAGAAATGATATATGCAAGGGGATTGTATATATAAATAAAGTTGAAGGATTTGATCTGGGAATGATATATCCTAATGAAAATTTAATGATTTTTTAAAAGGTGAATAAGTATTTTAACAAGATTGGGGATAAGGTAATAATAGATTTGGTTTAGATCTGTAGAAATAAAATATAGAAAACAAGAGACAAATACAAAGAGAGAAATATTTAACACAATAATAATATTACGCTATATTTACAAGAGAATAACAAAGGATATTATATATCCATGGATGTATAACAATAACCTCCTATAAAATAGGATCAATAACCTAAAATAGTCATGAGTAACAAAAACATTATGGGATACATTTCCTGATAATAACAAAAAAGCTAATATGTTAATTAATAATGTTATGAATATTAAATCCTAACATTCACCCCCTTAAAATTATTAATTACTAGTTTCACCCTCTTAATGTGAACATGGGGATAAATTAACCTTTTCAAAATATTTAACCCTCTCCTAAAAGAACTGACTAGACTAGGTACAAACTCCACTGATTATCTCTTTACCCTCATGAAGGCATAGTGGTGAGTTGAATTATGTAGGACTAATCCCTTCCTCTTTGGGTTCCTATGGGACTTTACCTTCCTCCTTAGGCACCCAAATTTTGAATCTCTAATATCCATAAGCTTGGCACTAACTGGATAACCATTCTTGAGTTTACCTTGAAATCTTCTCCTGCTCCCCAAAAATGAGTTTTCTAAAAACATGAATTTTTCATGAATATCTACAAAGGGGTTTATTTACAAACTAGCAAAATAAAAAAAATGTATATGAATAGGAATGTGCTTATGTTATTATTAACATACACCACACAAATGTGCCACTAAATCAAAAGTGGCCTCTTTGTTAGTGGCTTGTGAGAGTCTTGAATGGCCTCAATCCTCTTGTGCATCCATCCTCCAATGGGTGAATCTTGTTCACTTAGAAATAATGTCAATAAAACTTAGGTGTATTTCATTTTGAAGGGAATAGATTCCCCTGACAATATTAATACTTTTGACATTTGACTCAGGACATCAGGGTCACCTGAAAATGAGTCTGTACGACAATTTTTACTTTTTTGAGACTTTTTACTCTTGACAAAGACACAACACTAATGAAAAATTCTTTAAATTTAAACCAAAAATTATCATACAACTCAAAAATATTAACCACTTGACTCATGTTAAGTTTTGACATAAAATTTTAATAAAAAAATATTTAAATAAAAGCAAAAGCTATACAAATTTTAGACTTATTTAAAAATAACTAAATAATAATAAAAACTATTAACTATAGACTAAGTCTTTGTATAAACTAACACCTAGTCTTAAACTTGAAATAACACTAATAATTGTAAAGATTAAAAAAATATTATAAAGATTTTAGAAACATCTATCAACTTAAAAATAAAGACTAAATATAATAAACTAAGACTAAAAAAATTGTAAAAAAAACCTAAAAGACATATTTATAATAAATAATCATAAATCAGAACTTAAAGACATGAATACACTAAACTTAAATGTGTACCAAGCTTGGATCATTGACTATGTGATAAGTTGACATCAAATCTAATGAAGATTGCATCCTTTGTTTACAAAACTTTAGGTTTGTCTACTATCAGGGGTGATGAGATGGATAGTAGTTGTATGGTGATGCATGGGCTATAATTATTATATGATAGTTTTGAATGGAGCTCGATGGGAATCATACACAAATGATGATGGAAAATGTTCATAGTAGAATACATAGATCTCAAATTGAATCAAAATGGTCACAAAGATGTAAAACATAGATCAAAGATGTTAATGTGATATGGAAAAGTATGATCCAAAAAAACTACAATTTCAATGTAAATTTCTTGTTGGATTCAATAATAACCTAGTCACATGAGAAAAATATGATAGAGAATGGTGCATGTACTAGTATAATTTTAATAACATATATCTATATTGAGGCAATGGTGCAACATTGAAAAATGAATAGGTCTATCAAAAATGGTGTTACTCCCCTGCTCAAGTTCTTGAATGAAATCTACCAACTACACAGATTTTAGATGTAAATAACAGTCTAATGTAGGCTATCTAAATAAACTCATACTAAAACTAAGATTTTCATTTGGATTATTTAGCTCTCATTAATTAGGGATATCAGAAACAATTATGGATTTACCCCATATAAACCCTCAAGCCTCCATAACTAGGATAAAATTAACATTACTCTAATACTAGATAATAGATCTAGTTTATATATGTAGAAATAAAATACAAAAAATAGGAGCCAAACATAGAGAGAGAAATATTTAACACAATAATAATATTTCTCTATATTTATGAGATCATAACAAAGGATACTATATATCCATGGAGGTAGCATAACAACCTCCTAGAAAATAGGATCTAATAATCCATAATAGTCATGGGTAACAAAAACATTATAGGAATACATTTCCTGATAATAATAAACAAGTTAATATGCTAAATAATAATGGTATGAATATTAAATCCTAACAATAAAAAGGCTTTTAAGTATTTTTTACTTTTCAATTATTTTATATTTTATCTGGATATTTTGACATTTTTTGGATTTTAGGATTTTTTATTTTAGGATTTTTTGATGAAGCTACAAATAAAGGGGAAATCAGTTTTAATATTAGGGTGGATATGATTAGGATAATAGGAATAATTAAGGGATTCATGATAGAATATCTAAGGATTAAATCATGTAAGAACCATGTGCCCACTTGTCTTCTTACCATGTTAACATTGTGCTACATTGCATTCCAAAAAATCTCAGATATACCAAGATGAACCAAAACATGTTTCAATTTATTTTTTCACTTCCTTGTCAAAGTCAAAGTTGAGTTGAAGGATGGGTATGATGGTGAGGAGTGAATGGATAATGATGGTAAAAATATTTTAGGATGGGTATGGATGGAAAGGATGTTTTAGGATGGAAAATGATAGTTAGGATGGTAAGAATGATTTAGTATGGGTAAGGATGGTTTAGAATAGCTACATGTGTTTGGATAGAAGGATTTGGATGGAGCGATATTTTGGAATTATATGGAGTGAACAAATTAGTATGGGTTAGGATTGATGACATAAAGATGGCAAGGATGTTAGGATTGAAAGGATTGAAAGGATGTTTTAGGTTTAAATGGATAAAGGATGGTTTATGATGCATCAAGATGAGATGAAATTGGCTTACCCCCAAATGTAGGATACTTGTAGATAATAGATTTTATAAATGATGCCAAAAATTGGTTTTCATCATGATAATTTCCCATGGCAACATAATAAATGGTTTTGACCTTGGAATGATTTTTTTGGTTTCAAATTTCATTGGCATCTTGACTATGGGGGCATTTAAGATGCATGATGTTGAACCTTTTTTTATCTTTAACCAATACTTATTTTGAATAGCTTCCTTTAAAAGACCATGTCATTGATGTGTGCTCTACTAATGTCACTATGAAATTCTTCAAATGTTTATTCGGTTTCATATACACATCTTGATAGGGTTATATCAAAACCCTTATGATAGTGGGTCTTGCCAAGGAGGGTGAATTGGGAGGTACTTTGGATAAAATATTCATTCTTTAATTGTGTGAAGGATTTTGAAGTTGGATGGGATTATGGAGGTATGTGGATATGTAAGGGGAACTGAGACCAACAATATCACATTCTACGAGAGTGAGAGTGACCACAAGTGGCATGTTTTAAGATTTTATTTTGATTTTATGGTGTTTTTAAAAATAGATATAAGGTCATCCTAAAAATATGCTAGCATAGGGGTACGATTGAGTTCCTCATCCATTGATTCCTTAAAAAGGTCTTCACCAATAGACTCTACTTAGTTTTTATAAATGTGATGTTTGTGATATGTTAATGCTTCAAGGAGATTTTCACTAGGGGACTTTGATTTTTTATTTTGATTGATGAATTTTTATTGCTTCTCAAAATAATTTGATGTGTTGAAATTCATTTAAAATCCCATCACTGATTATTTGGTAAGATATTGTCTCTAAGTTTCATGAGTTCTATAATAGATTCTTTATTTTTAAATAGGTCAAGTGTTTCATTATTTTAGTCATCCTAGCTAATGGGTTTAGGATATTTAAAGTTAAGGTGAATGGTGGTGATAATAGTGTTATTGGAAGGATTAGTAGCAACAATATCCTCATAGAATATATGAGTGGAACCTATCTCAATATTGAATGAAACCTCCTCATAAATCATATAAGTATGACTGATATCTTTACATTAGTTTTCAAATGGTTTATAATTGATGCCATGATATCCTTTATTCATAATTATGTAGATAGGTTCGACAATTCCTTGTTCATGAAGGTTGGGTTCTCTCCCTTTGTAGTTCATGATTTTACAGATTATATTTGTTATAGGATTGTTATTTCTTTGGAAAAAAGAGTCCAAGTTATTATCATATAGCAAGGAGTCATTATTGATTTTGACTTTTTCATCTATGAGAAGGCTAGATTTGAAAAAATATGTGGTGCCAAATTAATATGATATTAGTTTTATTTCATTTTTCATGGTGGGCATGTTTGTATAGAATGAATTTTAAATTTTTATGTCTATAAGTATCATTTTTACTTGAGGTGTGTCACGTTGGGTGATGGAGGATTTAATTTGCAAGGAGAGATTATGGGATGGGTTAAAATATGTTAGGCTATCTTGGTCAAAGATGGGTTGTTGACTCAAATGTAGGTGTCTAATGACTATTTGGTATTGGTAATTTACTTTATGATTGATATGATCAGATTAGGTGGTTTGACCTTGATTTAGGCATGAAGGAGTTTGATCCTTCTTTGAGAAGTGACTTTGGCATATATTTAATTATTGATTTTTGGACACATATGCACTTTGTTCTCAATTATACGACATTCATTGGATTAGTGATGATAGGACATAGTTGGATTTTTGTGACTCAGGGGCCTAATTGTTATTAGATTATTATGGCTCAGGGACCAGACTGAGATTGATTTGTTAGGGCTCAGGGGCTGAATTGAGATTGGAATGTGATAGATTTATTGGTGTGGCTTGTGGACTTGATTGTTAGGACATTAATTGGGCAATTATTCATAGGTTGTTAATTATGTTTTGGATTGTGAGAGTATTTATTTTATCAACTTTGGGCATATTGATCATTAAATTTTTGATAAAGTTGGAGAAAGTTTCATTTTTGTTAATTGGATAAAGTGTGGTTTTTATTATTTATATTTCTTAGAGGTGAAATATTATTTGCAATTGAAATTTTAATAGGGTTTGTGAAAAAGGTTAGATTTAATAAAAGATGTCATGCTAAACCAATATGATGTTAGTTTTATTTTCTTATTTTGGTGGGCCTGTTCTCATGGAAGGCATTTTGGTTTTTATGTCTACAAGTACCATCTTTACTTGAGGTGTGTCATGTTGGGTGATGGATACTTTGATGTGTGAGGGGATATTATGGGATGGGCTAATGGATGTTAAGCTATCTTGGTCAAAGATGTGTTGTTGACTCGAAGTTAGGTGTCCAATGAGTGTTTGGGATTAGGAGGTTTCTTTATGATTGATATTATTTGATTGGGTGGTTTGACCTTGATTTGGGTGTGAATTAATTTGATCCTACTTTAAAAAGTGAGCTTGGAATATCCTAAATTGTTGATTTTTGGATACATTTGCACTTTATTATTAAATATATGACATTCCTTGGATTAGTGATGGTCGGACATAGTTGGAATTTTATGTCTCGGGGGTTTGATTGTTATTGGATTGTTGTGACTCAAGGGCTAGATCAGGATTGGTTTATTAAGGCTTAGGAACTAGATTGAGATTGGATTATGGATAGTTTAATTGGTGTGGTTAAGGGTCTTGATTATTAGGATATTGATTTGGAAATTTTTTATTTGGTTATTGATTATGATGTAGATTATGCAAGTATTGATTTTATCTATTTTGGGCTTGTTGATCACTGAATTTTGATAAAGTTGGAGAAAGCATAATTTTTTTGATTGGATAAAGTGTGATATTTAATTTTTATCTTTCATAAAGGTAACATCTTGTTTGGTATTGAAATTTTTATGGGATCTATGAGAAGGTTTGATTTGATAAAATATGTGGTGCTAAATGGAGATGATGATATTTATATTTGTGCTTATTTATGGTGGGCCTATCTATATGGAATGCATTTTAGTTTTTATTATCTACAAGTATCATTTTCACTTGAGGTGTGTTATGTTAGGTGATAGAGGTTTTGATGTGTAAGAGAAGATTATGGGGTGGGATAATGTATGTTAGGATATTTTGGTCAAAGATGGGTTGTTGACTTGAAGGTAGGTCTCATATAAGTTTTTGAGATTGGGAGGTTGATTTATGATTGGATTAGGTGGCTTGACCTAGATTTTAGGGTGAATGAGTTTGATCTTAATTTTAAAAGTGAGATTGACATATCCTCCATTATTTAGTTTTTGACATGGGTGCACTTTTTTATCGAGTATAGACATTCCTTGGATTGGTAATGGTAGGACATAGTTATATTTGTATAACTTAGTGGCCTGATTTTTGTTAGATTGTTACAGCTTAGGGGCTGAATTGGGATTGGTTTGTTGTGGCTAAAGGGCTAGATTGATAATGGATTTTAGATAGTTTGAATGGTGTGAATTAGGGGGTTGATTGGTAGGATATTTATTGGAATAATTTTTATTTGGTTGTTGATTATGTTGTGGATTATGCAAGTCTTGATTTTGTCTATTTCGGGCTTATTGATCATTAAATTTTTTATAAAGTTGGATAAAGTGTAATTTTTGTCAATTTGATAAGTATGATTTTTATTTTTATCTTTCTTAGAGATAAAATCATGTTTAGGATTGAAATGTTGATGAGGTTGGATAAATTTAATTTTTATGGATTCAAAGCTTGATTAGTATGAGATGATTTAAGGTTGATTGGTTGATTGGGTTGGTTAATAGATTTTTTATTATTACATTTGTGATTGGATTGGTTTTTTGATAGAGGTGGGATAACTTTAGGTTAGTACAACTTAGGGGCCTAATTGAGATTGGATTACTAATTGGTAGATCTTTGATTATTGGATTGGTTTGATAAGGGTAGGGTAAATTAGGATTTATATGGCCTAAGGGCTAGCTTTGGATTGGATTTTTATTGGATGACTAATGTTGGTTGTTAGATGGTTGATTGAGAGATTATTTATATGATTGTTGCTTTTGGGATCATTTTTCATTATTTTTTTTCCAAATTAAAGTAGTGTATGATTTTGATTGATGGTTGATGTTACTAATTGGGATTAAAGATTTGATGGGGTGATCATGAATTATTGGATTTTTGGTTGTTGGATTATTTTTATAATTTTAAGATAAAGTCAGGTTTGATCAACTCATGAACCTAAAGGGTATTGGATTTATGTTGGGGTAGTTAATTATTATGGGATTGATAGGGGTCAAATGTTTTGATGTCAAGGGATTGATAAAGGATACTAGGTCTTCCATATACTAGTCAATATGGTTGAGTAGTAAAAATAATTGGGGTGATATAATTATTTAGATATGTATTTTACATGGGGGATATTGTGATTGGGATTGTAGCTAATGGGTGGGAGATTGACTTGGTTTTGACTAGTGGGATAGACTGAGTTACGATTAAAAAAAGGTTTTCAATTTATTTGTTTAGTTGAGTTTGATAATGTGTTTAGTATGCCATAATTCAATTTTTTTCTATAAGGTTGTTTAAATTTCATTTTCAAAATAAGTTTGGTTTGGTTTGAACTGACTTGACAACTAGTTTAACACAAGGGGAACAAAAACATACATACAAATAAGATAACCTAATCTAATCAAGTGTGTAACTAAGTGATGGCCCATTGATAATACGCTAAAATGAATGTGCTAGGTGTAGACACCGCAAACGTGTCTGCACCTTGGTTCTCCCCCTTGTCCACCTCAAACCCCTATCCTAACCCTTGGCTTGGCTTCCATTTGATTAAAATAACTTAAATATTTTAATCAAGTGGCCCCCTTTCCACCCTACCCTTGCCACCTTGGATCCTCCCTTGAATCCCTCCACCTTCCCCCTAGCATTTATTATGCCAAATCTCTTCATTATCTTCCCCCCACGCCCATTTAAGCTTCCTCGTGACCGTTCTTCCCATAACCCCTCGCCCGGCGGCGTGCAAGAATGGGCAGAGGCTATTTTTAGCCTCTGTCCCCATCCTGCGACCGCCGATGTCGGTGACCCTTCGGCCGACGTCGGTGAAACTGCCAGTGTCGGTAGCCTTCATTACCCCTTTCTGCATCCATTGCAGCCCCTGGACCCTTGAGCTCGCAAATAGAATCCTCTTGGCGCTTTGGCATTCGACTCTCTTCTCTCTGGACCTCGTGCAGTAGCAGCAACAGGTGCAAAGGCTCTGGATCAGGGATTTCTTCTTGCAACAAGTCTTCCATGGCTCCAACAACAGCTCCTCCGTTCTTTAGTCAGCAAGCCAAAGGTAAGCACAGTCTGGTGTTTCATTTTATTTCATTTCTTTAGTTTTCAGTTATCTATCCTATCTACTGTCTTCTACTCCCCCTGTTCTTCCCCCTGAGAGGCTGCAAAGCCTTCTCAGGTCCTGTCCTCTATGCATCTTCCTCTTTCCTGTCCCTCTTTTAATCCAATCCCAGACAACTTCCTCATCCCCCTGTCAACAAAGACCTTGCACAAGGCACCCAATCAGAACTAGACCACTCCCCAGTCCATCCAAATTTGTCCCTGAACTCTGTCTCGACCCCGTTCACAAACCAGACCCGTCCACAGTCCAGAAACCAACCCAGACCCGACTATAGGCCACAACCCCGACCGACGCCGGTCACTTCCCCAATCAACGTCGGTAGGATAGCCGACGCCGGCAGATCAGATAACCGACGCCGGTGACATTTCTGACCTCGGCGAATGTCATCAGCCCTACAACTCCTTCAGGTAATCATTTTGTCTTTTCTTTCCTTCTTAATTTCTTTGTCACTTCTGTATTCTGGCATTCTGTATTTCCTTGGTCTTTTATCTGTCTGTTATCAGTGGGTTGACCTCCCTTGAGGAAGTTTTCACACTTCCGGGAACAAGCTTTTGCTTGGCAACCCACCGCCTATCCATCTAACATTTTCTTGTCCAAGTTCTTTTTCTTTGCAGGTGTCATTCCTCCACAGCCAAAGAGGAGTGCTCACAAACGTCTGGATTACGGTGCGTGATCTTTATCCAGGTACTTCACAAGCCTTGTCCATTATTCTTTTAGTTTCTTCTTTCTCTTAAATCTAAAAAGCAAATTAGTGATAGAAACATCTCTGGCACGCCCGGTGGGACACTAGGTTCCTCCTGGGTTCCTTTTTCTTCTTCATTCATTTAGGAGCATTAGGTTCTTACCTTTTCTCCTCCTTCTTTTCTTCTCAATGACACTATAAGCAGGACTAAAACGAATCTTTCTTCCTTGCATTTCTAGACTAGTCTAAACGTCATACTCTCAACCCTTTCTCAAACTTGTCTTCATAACAAATCTCACATTTCGACTTGGGCTTAAAACGTATTGCACTTTCATTTCTGCTTGTGCTTGCATTAGTCCACATCTAGTAACTTAATCCGCATATTGAATAAATCGTAGACACTTGATGTTACACTACCAAACCACATGCACTAAAACACACATAAAACTTACCTGAGACAAGGCCTGACTGGGATTTCATCCCCCAGTGGATACCTTACCTGTCCCAGTGACCCTACTTGGATTTCATCACCAAGGAGGAAGCCCACTCCGTTCTCTGGCGGAGGATAAACTCTAGGCAAGGTATATCTTGGCTAAGCGAGACCAGCTAACCACTGGAATCGTGAAGTGAGAGGAGCTTGCTCCTTAGCACCAGGCCACGTACCAGACCCTAACATAGACTTTGAGCACCTAAAACAACACCTGAAACCATCTTTAGACTGCCTTCTTCTAGGACCTTCTTGACAGCCAATCTCCCCAAACATTCATCTAAGGCATAAGCCACAATTTCTAAAGTTAATTCCTAGGATTTATCGCTTAGGCTTGTCTGTCTCTCTCTGTTCCTCCCTTCTCATCTGTTTGTTTGAGTGAGTGAGGATGCTTTCTTCATTTGTTTTTCCAAAGAATCTCAAAATCTTTTGGTTCTCTGGAAAACACAGTCACCGACATCAGTTCTGCCACCGACGTCAGCTTTCCCCTGTCACCGACATCAGTTCTGCTACCGATGTCGGCTTCATCTGTTACCGGCATCGGTTATCTGACCGACGTCGGCCACATTTCTTACCGACATCAGTTTTTAAACCGACGTCGGTCTCTGTCACTGTCCTTTTTTTTTCAAAACCAGCAGCCTGAAACCTGTCCCTTCCCTGTCAAAGACTCCATCCTAGTTTTCTGAAACTGAGCAACACAGCTCCTGAAACTTGAACCTTCTTTGCCTTGCATGGTTTTGACTCATAGCCAAGCCAAGGCTCTTGTCGACCACGCTATCCATCAACCACTTCCGTCCACCCCATCCGTGACCAAGCCTACAATGGAGTTCAACTCAGAGACCGAAAGAACTCCTGCCCGTCCAACCCCACCGCAGACTCCCATTGTCCAAGAAGGGAACCAAGATTTCGAGCGATTCTTGGACCTCAACGTCAAGGCCTTGCAACACTATCTCGCGCATAGCTGAACGCGAGACTCCTTGGGCAATCCAATCTACAGAATGCCAACCTCCCTTGTCACGACTATGGCTGTATCGACAGCATCCATAGTTCAACCTTTGGACACTTAAGCCATCGCTTTGACCACTGACCAGACTTTGACCAATCCTCCAAGTGTGGCCTCTCCCTCTATCATTGGGCCCACTTCCACCGGGGTTCTGGCCCCCTGTCAACCTCAACCCACTCAACCGCTATCCACTCCTTTTCAAAACCTCATCGTCTCTATTTCGCCTACCCTGGCCCCTATCAACACCAGGGTGGCTTCTTACCCCTTGGCCCCCGTTACCACAGTCCAACCTCTCGTGGCAACAATGGGCCCAGCTATGTCTTCTACCCAACCACCTTTAGCCTCCACCTCTGCCCCTGTGATTAGTCATCCGTACATTGTACAACTGACTATGTCGCATGCCTCCTCTAGCCTCTTCCAAGCGCCCTACAACTTAGGGGGCGCGCCACCCATCAATCCGTCGGCAGACATCATCAAAATGCTGATGGACAAGATGACCAGTCTAGAGACCTCTGTTTCTAGCTCGCACAACACTCTTTCATACGAGCAGATCTACAACGAACCCATTCATCCTTCTGTCCCAATCAGACCATATCCTAGCCAGTGAGAGCTTCCAAAGTTTTCTCACTTTCAAAACAAGGAAGACCCACAGCAACACTTGCAGGCATTCAGACATGCCTGCTACCTCATTGGCCATGACGATGCGTTACTCTTACGCACGTTTCCTATGTCTCTCTCGGGTGCTGCGCTCGACTGGTACAGCTCCCTTCCTAGCCATTCTCTCTTCTCATTCACACAATTAGATCAGCTCTTCCTCGATCACTTTTCCATCAACATAACCAAGAAGGTCTCAATCACGGACCTCTATTCTATCTGGTAATTCGAGGATGAGTCCATAGCCGACTTCATTGCTCGATGGAGAGGCCTCATCAACCAACTCTCCTTTTCCTTACCCCAGGCTGAGCTTATTGAACTCTTTTCCCAAGCTTATGCCAGACATATCTCTTCCACCCTGAGGGTTCAAACCTTCCACACTTTTGACGAGGCCTTCACGATGGCCCACAAACTTGGGTTGAGTGCCATCGAGGAGAACAAAGTCAAGTTGCGGAACAAGAATCCCAGCTCTAAGACCAATGACTCTTCTTCTGCTAAGCCATCATCATCCAATTCTAAATCCAAGGCTTCAGCTAATGCTGTGGTTGTCAGACCTTCATCTTCTTTGACCAATCAGCCTGAGCCATCTACATCTCAGAGCATTACTCGCTAATTCTAGCAAAGATACATGCAGCGACGATATACTCCTCTCAGAGAATCATATGCGTCTGTGCTGGAAAAGCTTGTTAAACAGGGGGCCCTCAATCTCCCTCTAGCCCGACCTCCTCCACAATTCGATCCCTCACGTGCCATCCCCGCGTGGTATAGGGAGCAAGACTTCTGCAGCTTCCACCGTGTTAAGGGCCATGACACGGAAAATTGCAAGACTTTTAAGAACATAATACAAGACATGCTTGAAAAGGGGGATCTCATCTTAGACAATCCAAATGCACCCCCTAATCAGGCCATTGACATCTTCAAACAACCTTTCCCCAATCATCCGCCAACTCAGAACAATGTCCAGACCTTAATTGACGACAATCATGAGCACAATATTCGAACAGTCAATACGGTCTCTCCTTTAGTCCCCAATCAACCTCAAGAGGTCAGTCCATCCATCAGTCCGTCACATGTGGACGAACCTCTTTCCCCGGCTAGTTCTCCATTGACCTCTCTCATCTTGGAGGACGCCTCAGCCTTACCAGCACCACCAGTCTCGATGTCCTCCTTTCTACGGCCTATGGAGGACCCGACCCTTCCTACTCCTCAGCCGCAAGTGGAGGGCACCGTCATCCCTGCCCTTTACCCGCTGGAGGAGCCTCGCTCCCCGGTCTCTTCTCCACCCGGGGAAGAACCTGTCTCCCCTTCGTCTTCATCTAAATCTGTCATGACTTCACCACACCATGTGTCTAGGACCACTACACCCATCTCGTCTTCAACCTCGCAACCATCAACATCTTCCTCTCAGCCATTTTCCTGGTTAGTGGAGAAGATCGAACTTCTCCCTCCGAGGAAAGTGACGCCTCAGGTGTTGTGGGAGCGTCTTAAAGCCCTTCAACATACCCACGCCCTCTCATCACATGCCGCTAATCCTCCCAAGGCAGAATCTCGTCAGACTCTTGACAAAGACCAAACTCTCAAACCTCAACCAAACCCATCAAAACCGAAGCCTGCATCTATCTCGTATAAACCCATCAAGTCATTTGGCATTCGTCCTATCTCCACCCTCACTCACCCGCAAGTGAAGGTGGACCTAGGCCAGACCTTGACCAGTAGTAGTCTTCCAACCAAGGCGAAGAAGACTGCCAGACCACAGAAACGAACGTCTCCTTCCCCGTCACCATTGCCCTCCATTTTGGGCCCCCATCCTTCGACCTTGGCTAGCATCCTTCCCACTCCGACCTTCAAACAAAACTCGTTGCCTCCTTTGCTTCCTCTGCCTACCTCCAGTCGTCCCTCTCCCAAAAGGATGGTATCAATCACCAAGAAAGAGCCGTCTCCATCTGTCACCGCACCATCAACCCATAAGGTGGTACGTAAACCTCTTCTAACCTCGCCTAAGCAAAAGTCACCAACCTCGCGCATATCAACTAGCGTGGACCCTTTAGTGGGCTCGTACTCGTTGATATTGCGCTGACTTCTGCAGACTTCTAACATAACCCTTCCGCCCATCAAGCCTTGTCCATTATTCTTTTAGTTTCTTCTTCTTTCCAACCTCTCGGGTCCAAGCCCTCCTGGTTTGACAACACGAAAATTTGCTTATATCATCGTACACCAGGACACGACACCGAGACTTGTTGTGCCCTCAAGGCCGTCATCCGCTGCCATATGGAGAAAGACACTCTTCTCCTTGAGGACACTCTGGACCAGACCCCGACTCCTCCTCATCCAACCTCTTCAAACACATCAACATCTCACCAGCCAGGCATGACCCCTTCCTCACCTCCTATTTTCGAAATCAATGCTATCCATATAACCACTAGGTCGTAAAAGGACAAGGCCAAAGAAAAAGCTGCCATTCCTTGGACCTATCCCTTCGTCAAGCCACCCCTTGCGCCCAAGCCTAAAATTTCTATCCTTGGTGCATCCCAACCTTCTTCATCTTCCTCTTCTGGGCCAATTCACGACTCCATGCTGAAGCAGCTCCACCAGACACCTGTAAAGATGTCTCTTTATGACCTTATCCAAACCTCACCTCAGCACCATCAAGCCCTTATCCAAGCCTTGCAGGCAGCGGAGGTCCAACCCGAGGACCCCCAACCACTCGCTTCCCTCGTCCATTCTTTATCTCCTGTCACCTCCATCACATTCAGCGATTCTGAGATTCCCACATCTAACACGGAAGATCAGGACGCCGCCCTCTTCATCACTGCCTATGTTGATCGGACACGCATTAAATGCGTTATGATCGATGGCGGCGCTAGCATCAACATTATCTCTACCCACGCCTTTGATCAGCTGGCTCTTCCCAAGAACTGTGTCTCTAAAACTGACGTGATCTTACGCTCTTTCAACGACACCACCGCCATGACCATTGGCACAGTCATCCTCCACATTCGCGTTGGTCCATGCACAGTCCCGGAGCTCTTCTATATCATCAAAGGAGAGTTTCAATACAACCTTTTACTGGGCCGACCTTGGATCCGTGCCATGGCCTGTATACCCTCCACCCTGCACCATTGTGTGAAGTTCGAGCATGACGAGCAAGTCCACACCATTCCCGCTGACCCTTCACCCTTCAAGACTTGCAACACAACCTACCGTCCCAATGATGTCCTCATTCCCATCAAGCCGTCAACTCCGGCACCACCCCCATCTGCAGAAGCTTCGACCAGTTCGTAATCGGCGGTTGCCCTCACCCCTCCTCTTCAAGCGCTGACCAAAGACCCCATGGAAGACATCTTCCAACGACTATCACTTGGGGAATATCGCTTGTTGACCCTCGATATGTTCCAAACTCCACAAGAGTATGGACGCCTTCACCTCAGTCCCAATTATGACCATCAGATTGGGACGGTCGTACCTTATGGTCCTCCTCACTTCCGAACCAACTTTGTCTATGGGGGGCTTAATCAAGCTCCTACCAACGGCAATTCCCTCTCTTCACCCCAACCTTTCACATCTGATTTCTCATTTCTTGGCAACCCCACCTTTGCACACACTTACCTTCACAGGTGTGCATGGAAGGGTTTTGGTTTCGAACGTTATGAGCAGGGCTCCCATCAGCCCATCGAGCCGCTCAATGATCACGATGCCAAGAAACGGTATGGCCTGGGATATCATGACCCCACTCAGGCTCCTTCCGACCTTTGTCCCGAGCCAACCATTGACCAATCTCTTTCAAACTCGCCCATTTCTCCTTCGTCACCTACGGAGTCAGTGGTTTCCATCCCTCTTAGTTTTTTTTTCCATAAACACCATCCGCCTAGAACCCCTGACCTATCAGCTCAATGGGGTGCCCAGGTCTCTCCCTCTCATCTTTCCTAGCATGGTAGAGGATGAGTCGGCAACCATTCACACTGTCCACTGCGTTGACGATGACGCCATCCTTTCCTACATGGGTGCCGATGACTCTTTCATCCAGCATTTCCTCCCTTTCGAGACCCAGGTTATGTTAAATGAATCCACCATTGACATCAACCTCCCTTCTTCTTCCAATGTTCCTCACGTCTTAAAGATTGGCCAATCTTTAGACACTCAGGAGCAGCTTGACTATGCCCAGTTCCTTTCCAACCATAGTAAGGCCTTTGCTTGGACTTACAGTGACATGCCTGGCATCGACCTCACCATTGCTACCCATAACATTGTCACCAAACCAGAGGCTAAGCCTGTTAGGCAGAAGCTTCGAAAGATGCATCCTCGCATTGCGCTCCTTGTCAAAGAGGAGCTTCAGCGCCTTCTTTCTGTCTCCTTCATCCAACCCATCGATTATCCACAGTGGGTCTCTAACATCGTCCCCATTACTAAAGCAACTGGGGGGATTCGGATCTGCATGGACTATCGTGACCTTAACCTAGCCTGTCCCAAAGATGACTTCCCTCTTCCTAACATTGACCAGCTTGTTAATCTCATGGCCGGCCATGAGATGCTATCTCTCATGGACGGGTTTTCAAGATACAATCAAATCCTAATCACACCAGAAGATCAGCACAAGACTACCTTTATCACCCCATGGGGGACTTTCTGCTATCGAGTCATGCCTTTCGGCCTGAAAAATGCTGGTGCCACATATCAGCGCGCCATGACCTACATTTTCCATGATCTCCTCCACAAAATCATGGAGGACTATGTGGATGACCTTCTCGGTAAGTCCAAACTTTGCCGCGACCACTTGACCATTCTCACAATCATCTTCTCTCGCCTTCTGCAATACAATGTCTGCCTCAACCCCAAGAAGTGTGTCTTTGGGGTCCTCTCAGGCAAGCTTCTCGACTTCATCATTTCTTTTCGTGGTATCGAGATAGATCCCACCAAGATTCACGCTATCCTCAAAATGCCACCCCCGACCAATCTCAAGCAGCTTCACAATCTACAAGGGAAGCTCCAGTCCATTCGCCGTTTCATCTCGCAGCTTTCAGACCGCTGCCAACCTTTCCATCACCTCCTTAAGAAGGACGTCTCCTTTAAATGGGATAAGGGCTGTCAAGAGGCTTTTGAAGCCCTCAAAGGCTATCTGGTCTCCCCACCAGTCCTCATTCCACCTAAAGATGACCAACCCTTCTACCTTTATATCTCTGCCACCAACCATTCGTTAGGTGCCATGATCGCGCACCGAGACGAGCATCATCGTGAGCAAGCGGTTTACTACATTAGCCGAACACTGGTTGACTATGAAACTCGATATACTCATACCGAGAAACTCTATTTGGCATTAGTCTTTTCCACTACCAAGCTCCACCACTATCTTCTCAATCACAAAACCTTTGTCGTCACTCACACCGACCCTCTCAAGTACATGCACTCCAAGCCATATCAGAATCAATGTATGGCTCGGTGGCTCATGCTGCTTGCTGAGTTTGACTTCAAATTCATCCAGCAAAAATCTATCAAGGGGCAAACCATTGCTGACCAACTGGCAGATGCCCCTCTTCCCGACAACCAACCTTCCCACGGTGAGTTCCCTCACGAGTCTATCACTACCCTTTCCACCAATGACACCGTCTACCAAATGACTATGTTCTTTGACGGCTCCAAATGTCAACTCGGTGGGGGTGCAGGGGTCATCCTCATCCCACTCGAAGGGGAGCCCATGCCTCTATCTTTCAAGCTTGACTTTGATTGTACCAATAATATGGCCGAATACGAGGCCTTAATTTTGGGACTTCAGACTGCCCTCTCCCTCCACATCAAGTCTATCAACATCTTCGGTGACTCGCATCTCATCGTTAATCAAGTTAACGGTTCATATCTCTATAAAAACAAAGTTTTACAGAGGTATAAGAATCGTGCTGACCTTCTTTTGGCATCTTTTGACCATTACCTCTTGCAGACTATTCCACGCTCTACGAATAAGTTTGCCGACACCATGGCCTCTCTTGCTTCGCATATCCCGTCTTCATTATCATCATCCCACCTTTTTGTCACAGTGCATCGTGTACCTTTGCCTTCATACATCTCTCCTCACATCGACCACATCAACACTATCAATTCTAGCCCACAAGATGACTGGTATAAGCAACTTGTGGACTACTTGTCTCTTTCTGTCACTCCTCCCAACCTCTCTAGCAATGCGCGACGAGCTTTCATCAAGCGCACAGCTCGCTATACCATGCTAGGGGGTCTTCTCTATAAGCGAGGCTTCGACGGCCTCCTCCTTCGCTGTCTAACCTCCGCTGAAGCTTCTCATGCCATAAAGCAAGTCCACGACGGGATTTGTGGTGGACACTTCAGTGGAAACTTGGTTGCCAAGCACATCCTTCGCCTGGGTTATTATTGGCCCACCCTTCATCAAGACTGTAGCGATTATGTTCGGCATTGCATCAAGTGTCAGCAGCACTCTAACCTGCTTCATCTCCCCAGCCACGCCTTGTAAGTCGCTCAAGATTTTTGGCCTTTCTCTCAGTGGGGCTTGGATCTCATCGGTGAGATCAACCCTCACTCGTCTCTTCGTCATCAGTCCATCATCACTGCCACTGAGTATTTCACCAAGTGGGTGGAAGCCATTCCTCTTGTCTCCACAAAAGCTGACAAGATTGTCGACTTCATCAGCAGCCACATCATCTATCGTTTCGGTGTCCCTCACAAAATCATCATCGACAACGGCAAGTCCTTCAAAAACAAGACTGTCCAAAAACTATGCAACTCATTTGGCATCAAACTCAGCTTTTCTTCGCCTTACTACCCACAAGCAAATGGGCAGGCCGAGGCTTCCAACAAAATTCTCACCAAAATTCTCATGAAGGTGGTCGACGATACAGGAAGGGATTGGCACATTCATGTTCCCTTCGCTTTGTGGGCCTACCGCACTAGCATCTGAACCTCTACGGGTGCTACTCCCTTCTCTCTTGTGTATGGAACAGAGGTTGTCTTACCTCTCAAAGTACAGATCCCGTCTCTCCGCATTTCCCTGCATGACATTCTCTCCAACGACAACTTTTGTCAAGATCGCTTATCTCAACTTGAGTTACTCGATGAGCGTTGTCTTGCCGCCCTCAATCATCTCCATGTCTACCAAAGTCGCATAAAGCGGGCCTACAACAAAAATCTGTGAGAATGAGATTTCAACATCGGAGACCTCGTCCTCAAAGAGAATCAGCACGTGACCAATATGGAGCGAAGTAAACGAGGCAAATTCGCCCCCAATTGGCTTAGACCTTTTATCATCACGCACAAGTATGGGTCAGGGACTTATCGTCTGTCTTCCCTCGACGGACGGCCAGAACCTGAGCCTCTTAATGTCTTGCGTCTTCAACCATTCTTCTGTTAGTCGAGTACTCGTCTACTTGACACGTAACTTGAGCTCGTCCCTTGAGCAATTCTTGTCCTCTTAATCCTCATCCCTTTCAACCCTATTCCCCTTTAACAAGTCCTCGACGACCCTTTTATGATGTATGGATGCTTTGTCCTAATAAAAGGGGCGTCCTTGAACTTCTACAATCTTGTTCGTGACTCAAATTCCTATCAAAAAATACAAATCAAGATGTCAAAACATATCCATGGTCACAAAATCAAGTCAAATTCAAAAAGATAGACTGCTCCCTCGAAGGACAGCTGTACTATCATTGTGGTAGCTAATAGACTGATCCCTCGAAGGACAGCTATTCAAGCCCTTATATTAAGCAAAAATATAGACCACTCCCTCGAAGGATGGCTATGACTAAATCCCGCTACAAACAGCAACCTTTCTTAGAAGCTTCCCGCATTGATCAGCTTCGCAAACTGACCATACATCAAAAGACATCTCTATGTAGGCTTCCCGCATCGATCAGCCTGCACCAAAAAAAAAAAAAAAAAATGAGTCACGGACTTGGTTTGTAGTTGTCTCAGGGTCTCCTATAAAAAGGGGCACGGTTATTCCTGCTCTTAAACTGGGTTACCCTATCCTCCTCCTATCACCTGCTCAGGGGACTTCGAGCTCACTTTAATGTCAAAATGATTCGATTACCGCCCTAACACCATACTGGTCGATGACGTAATGCATGAACGGGGCTTTTGTTCTTATAACCCCTATCTATGATTCCTTTTTGGTCCTTCTCAATGAAAGAGCGATTTGCCTTTCATCTTTTCTCTACACTTTGGTCACATTTAACCACATCAATTGTCGACTCATCTCAAACCCAGCCATTTTCATCATTTTCAGCTGACATCATCCTCGTCCATTTCACATAGTTTTTATGGACACCAATACACATGGAAACTACCGACCAGACCTAATTTATGTTAAGCATAAACCAATACTTGCTAAAGCATAAATAGACTTCCATTCATTTTTAGCATGCATCCATCACGACTATGGAAACTTGCTAGAGATGAAAGCCTCTCGACCCCTGTGCCATCTATAGCATCATCTTACCCTCACTTGACCAAACTCATCATCGACCATTTTGACCCTCGCAGTCCGAACTACATTGGTCTGAGGCCCTATGACCAGGGCTATGTAGGCAGCACTCAGATACCACATCCTCTGAGGTTAGCTCGACCACCCCTGTTTGTTCATCTCTATGATGGACAAACCTTCTCTTCTTTGACTCTTATCACGACCAACTCCGTCAACTTTGACCAAGACCAATCAATCCCTCTGACCCTTCCTCCCTTTTAGGGAGAACTACATAGGCCTGAGGCCCCTACGATAGGGGCTATGTAGGCAGCACTCAGTTGACATGGGGTCTTCTGGGGTTAGCTCGGCCACCTCCTTTCGTCCATCCATCCCCTTGACCAATGACCATTGGAGATCATGCGTATCCCCTTCGACCTTCGACCACTTCCAAGACAGCGTGTTGCCTTGGTTGATTTTACGTGTGTGCTACCTCACGGCTGGTTAGCAAAATTGTCCGCAGACTATTTTTGACTCCTCACAAGTATAGGATCGCAAGCCGGTTGATCCCTACTACTTGTGGCATTTTCATGTTTTCTGGGAGCACTTCCTGAGCCTGGGATACCTGGAACACGATGACCATTTGGAGCTTTGGCTTAGATTGAGTGACCCGATCAGCAGATGACTAAATGTTGGGGCCCGGTTACTTCAATTTTTGCACTCCTTGACCCTCGACATGCGACAAATTGACCTGACCCTCTCGTGAAGTGGACTACGCACAATCACGACTATGACAGTGTTTTCACTCACTCTCTTCTATCCATTTCTCTATCAAATCGACACTCGATCTTCGGTTCCCTTCTCTCAACTATCGCTTTGAGGGGGGAACACCTCATCCTTTTTCTGGGGCAACCAACTCCTGTTTTTGTCTTACAGTTCGTATAGAATAACCAACAAGACAAAAAGGGGCAAATGTAGACACCGCAAACGTGTCTGCACCTTGGTTCTCCCCCTTGTCCACCTCAAACCCCTATCCTAACCCTTGGCTTGGCTTCCATTTGATTAAAATAACTTAAATATTTTAATCAAGTGGCCCCCTTTCCACCCTACCCTTGCCACCTTGGATCCTCCCTTGAATCCCTCCACCTTCCCCCTAGCATTTATTATGCCAAATCTCTTCATTATCTTCCCCCCACGCCCATTTAAGCTTCCTCGTGACCGTTCTTCCCATAACCCCTCACCCGGCGGCGTGCAAGAATGGGCAGAGGCTATTTTTAGCCTCTGTCCCCATCCTGCGACCACCGACGTCGGTGACCCTTCGGCCGACGTCGGTGAAACTGCCAGCATCGGCAGCCTTCATTACCCCTTTTTGCATCCATTGCAGCCCCTAGACCCTTGAGCTCGCAAACAGAATCTCTTGGCGCTTTGGCATTCGACTCTCTTCTCTCTGGACCTCGTGCAGCAGCAGCAACAGGTGCAAAGGCTCTGGATCAGGGATTTCTTCTTGCAACAAGTCTTTCATGGCTCCAACAACAGCTCCTCCATTCTTCAGTTAGCAAGCCAAAGGTAAGCACAGTCTGGTGTTTCATTTTATTTCATTTCTTTAGTTTTCAGTTATCTATCCTATCTACTGTCTTCTACTCCCCCTGTTCTTCCCCCTGAGAGGCTGCAAAGCCTTCTCAGGTCCTGTCCTCTGTGCATCTTCCTCTTTCCTGTCCCTCTTTTAATCCAATCCCAGACAACTTCCTCATCCCCCTGTCAACAAAGACCTTGCACAAGGCACCCAATCAGAACTAGACCACTCCCCAGTCCATCCAAATTTGTCCCCAAACTCTGTCTCGACCCCGTTCACAAACCAGACCCGTCCACAGTCCAGAAACCAACCCAGACCCAACTACAGGCCACAACCCCGACCGACACCGGTCACTTCCCCAACCGACGTCGGCAGGATAGCCGACGCCGGCAGATCAGATAACCGACGCCGGCGACATTTCTGACCTCGACGACTGTCATCAGCCCTACAACTCCTTCAGGTAATCATTTTGTCTTTTCTTTCCTTCCTAATTTCTTTGTCACTTCTGTATTCTAGCATTCTATATTTCCTTGGTCTTTTATCTGTCTGTTATCAATGGGTTGACCTCCCTTGAGGAAGTTTTCACACTTCCGGGAACAAGCTTTTGCTTGGCAACCCACCGCCTATCCATCTAACATTTTCTTGTCCAAGTTCTTTTTCTTTGCAGGTGTCATTCCTCCACAGCCAAAGAGGAGTGCTCACAAACGTCTGGATTACGGTGCGCGATCTTTATCCAGGTACTTCACAAGCCTTGTCCATTATTCTTTTAGTTTCTTCTTTCTCTTAAATCTAAAAAGCAAATTAGCGATAGAAACACTAGGTGACATTAAGTAATGATGTTTTATATAAACAAATATGTGCTTATAGCCATAGGTTTTCATGTTAGCTTTTAAAAGTTAATCTAGGGTCATCCTCCATATCTTATGGTACATTGCAGCTAAAATATGTGGTACAATAGTGACATTTAAATCCTATTTATTGGTGGATAAAACCACCTCACTTCACAATACCAATAAAATATGAAACCACTTATCCATTGACAACATCCACACCAGGGAATTTATATAGCCCATTAGAACAGGGCTATGGCCTAGTGATTGGTGATGAAATCCAAGGTCAATGTAACCCCTAATAAAGAAGGTGTGAACTATTTTTGGTTTCATAAATCACCTTATAGCATGAGTAAATATCATACATAGTTTGATATTTTGGATACACAAGTCACTAGGTTAATTATGATTCTCTAGATCACCTTATGACATAAGATAAGAGCATACACAACTTCTAGCAACACACAAAAGATACAAAAAATAATAATAATAATAATAATAATAATAATAATAATAATAATAATAATAATAATAATAATAATATAAGTAAATAAAATTTAATTTAACACTATTAGTGATAAAGCGTTTTAATTTGAAGACTTTGAATAGTGATGCTACAAAAAATAGGTTATAAGTTTTATAAAATATTTGACAAGTGAAACCTATAGATTAGATAAAAATAGAAAGTAAAAAATTAGAAAAATAAATAAATAAAAAAATGGTTAACAAATAAAAACCATCATTTATTAGAGCATAATCTCTATTTATCTAAAAAAATCATAGAGTATTTTCCAAAGATCAATGTAAGACCATCGATGCCTAGTGTGAAACTATTGAAACATAGTGTAAAATTACCAAAGTATGAAACTACTAAATCTCAGTTCAAAACCATTGATGCTCAATGGGAAACCATTGATAATTAGTGAAAAAATATTGAAAGCATAGACAAGACCTATAAATAGATAGGAAATAACTAAACATGGAGAAAATGTTGATTAGTAGTAAAAAAAAATGTTGTTCACAAGGGTAAAAATGTTTTTTCACATTGTGGAATCACTATTATACAAAATATGACAAACAAAGATAAAAAATAACATAAAATAATTATATTTCACCTCAAATAGTTAAAAAAAATTCACTAAACCTATGCTAAAATAAAATCAAACAACAAAAATAATAAAACACTCTTCAAGAATAAGTAAAAATATGTTAGAAAATTTAAGGGGGTAAGAGTCCTATTGGGAATTCCAATATGAAATATGAAAAGATTAGATTTTTCAAATAAAAACTTAGAAATAATCTAAAATTCATACTCTAGTCTAAAATACCATATAATTGAGAAATGAGATAAACCACACAATAATTTACCTCATTTACTAAATGAAACCTTCTCTTTCATTGAGTTATGTACATGACTTTTGAAATGTGGTTTTTAAATGAAGTTCCATGTAATAATTTCATCAATGTGATGATGGATTGATTGATTTATTTGATCTTAAATTCATTAACAATGGATGTGAGATTATAATTTATCCATGGAGAAAAGGAATGTAAATTTATATAATTTTTAAATGGGGAATGAATGGTTAGATTTAATCTATATTTATTTAATAATTTCACATTTGGATTGTGGATATTGATCTATAGGCCAAATGTATTTAACGGATTGGTTGAGAATTCATGAATTAGTTGGAAGAAGTGTCAAATGATTAATACATTTTTTAATTAGTCATTGAATAGGTTGAATATATTAATTGATTTTGTTAGGTATTTAAATGTCTTAAATGAGGTTGTTTGAATGTGTTTGAATGTCTTAAATGAGGTTTTTTGAAGGTTAAATGTCTCAAAAATATTTTTGAATAAGTTTGTTGATGGTTAATGAGAAGGTTAAATGGATTAAATGAGGTTGTTGAATGATTCAAATGAGGTTGGTTGAGTGGGATGATGAGCCAAATATTTATTTATTTATAATTATGTGTGCATGTATTAAGTAATGACTAACTAATTAACCAATATTGATTAATTAAAATGTAGTGTTAGTGGTGATATATGGAATTATTCAATTATTGCAGTGGTCATGTCACAACTAGGGTGATATTAATCTAGATTTTTGATGATGAAAGTATTAATTAGGATAAGTGATGGATGATGAATGTTGATGATATAATATTATTGATGACACCAAAGTGGTAGAATTTAGGTGTCTACAACATTACTATCAATTAATATTGAATCTTACATCTAAATGAAAAACACATATTTTAATATGACTCAAATCTCTATGATATCACAATATGCATTCACATCATAACTCTTAGATAAAGGCCATGATGACTTTAAATCACGTTAAAAATATAGAGAGACCATATTTTACTCAAGCAATCATTTAAGCACTTGGTGAGTAATCTCAAATAACTATTTAAATTATTATCACTCTTGAGATGGAAAGAAAACTTATCAAGTGGTTGTTATCACTATGTTACTAAATTATTTTTCTCTTTCCTATATTTAAAAGTAGTAATATATTTATCCTTATCCTTAAATTATTTTTAACCTTGATATTTTTATCCACTATAGGTAGGGTTACCAGTCACATATTTAAGTATATTGGCCTCTATAAGCTTTATCGCATAGTTAATAACCATCTAACAAAGCTTATTAAAATATTGGTATGTGATAAACATCACCTTTTCCTTAATGGATTAAATAAAACTTTTAGAGAAAAGACTCTGTAATTCACTATCAGGTAATTGGCATGACATATTCATAAGCATCATTTTGAATTTAAGCACATAATCACTAATATGCTCATTATGTCTTTGTTAAAGTTGTTCAAGCTATGAAAATGTGACCTTTTGGTTAATTTTGATTATAAAATGAAATAAGAAACTATGATTCAAATAATTGAAGTAGCACATAAACCATAATAGTAGGGCATAATCCTTAATACTTTAAAGAAAGAGCTTAGTCAGCAATCTAGCATTTTATAAAAATTCAAGACGTGAAACATATAATGATTTGATATGTTGTGAAGGATCACCCTTTCCATTGAATAATTAAAACTTATGTGCAACAAAACTAATAGGTAAAGGGTATAAAAATAAATCAAAAGCCAATAGTTTGAGTAAAATATCATGGGAAGTAATTGTGTGACTTGATTTTTGAGAAGCTTGTGAATGTTGTTGAAATTGTGCTTACATATTGTTTTATCAAATTTGGGATTTAAGAGAGTTTTGATCATAATTATGCAAACTATTGCATAAATTATAATGGTATAAATATGTAATAAATAATACAAATTGAATTGGAAGTTAATAAATTTATAAATATGCTAAAATGGAAAAGTATCAAAGAAATAAAACTTAGCAATAAATTAAATTCTTAGGACTTTAAATGTAGCTATAAAACTAAATTTGTGACTATGTAATGATGTTGTGAATTAGGAATTAAGCTTCACTTAAATCTAGGATAATGCCATTAGAACTATAAATGGGTGGCCTATGCTAGTATCCTTATATAATGTAAGCATTCATTATGGGTTTGATCTCTTTGACTTATATGATAGGTTTTCTTGTGCAAGAGATCTCAATATATTTTAGAAGCCACTATGTAACTTATTCTTACATAAAACCCTATCTCAATGACAAAATAATATGAGTGAAATCATGAGGTTAAAATGGGTTAGAAGTTGAAGTTATGCTTGGCCTCAACACCTCCTATGTTGAACATTGGATACATACTAATACTCTGAAGAGGGATCAAAATCCATGCAATTCTCTCATACTACAGTGGTGTGTGTGAAATATTGGTGTATTTATAAATGTTGGTGAAATAATAGTGTTATTAAGTTATTCAAAAATTATTTATGACCTTGCAAGTGTATTCAAATTTTCTCAGGGCTACTAGGGTTGTGTTGACTCTTAATTGAGAAAAATAGATGATTTTGTCTCAATGTACAATTAGATATTATAGGTTTTTTCAATAATATGATCCTTTAGAGAATAAATGTCTTAAAATTTTGGTTTTATAGTGATCATTTTAGAATTAATTTGGATGGGCCTTTTTAAATGTATGGGTTGACCTGTTGGGTGAATTTGAATTTGACCAACTAGTAATTTGGTGGGATAATGCAGTCAGTGATATCAAACATTACTAACTAGTAGAATTTTATTGATTCCAAGGCCTTATCTAAGGAGCAAGGATAAATTAAATGAAAGTGTGGAATAGTTATAAAGTAAGATTGAGTTATTTTAGATGAGAAATAGGGACATTTTTTCTTCATTATATGCTTTGAGGAATGGGTCATCTACATAAAAATGAAGGAATGGTTGTCAAAATATTGTGGAATTAAGCATGAGCTAAGTGTGTTTAATAAGTGGTCATAGGTACATTATTTTATCAATAAATGTTAATTTATGTGTCTACATTCCCCCCCTCTTTATTCTAGTAATGTAAAGTGAAACTACTAGATCAAAATGAAAATAGCTATATTTGAACTTACCTATGAAGAACAATCTTGAATGTAGGCCACACACTAAATTGTGCTTCATGAAAACCTGTAATGAAATATGTATAAATTAATACTTAAGATGAAATTTTGAAAGTAAATATAATAAAATTGTAAATAAAATAACAAGGAATTTATACCCCTAATTGGATACAAGAATGATTAATCCTAATTGGGTATGCAAATCTTTGTGTTTTTTGGTGCAAAAATTGTGATTATAGAGGGTAGGACCCTTGGAGATTTATTTTTCATTGAAACACTTTGATTATACTATGCATTACCAAGCCACATAGGAGAGAATTATTAATAAATTAATGTGTGTTTGACTCTATCATTGCATACTTAAATTATTCAAGTATCTTGAAGTCCTTTTATGAATTCTAATGGATCATTATGGTGAAAAACTAGTGCAAAATTAGCATAATTTGAGTCAGTTATATACAATATATAGAATGACATGATTTATCATTTCTTCTAAAAAAATGGTGCAAAAATAAGAAAGGAGATGGTCATATTTTGTGCACATGCCCCCAATCTAATATTTAGGTGTATGTGGATTCTAAAACTGATTAATATCATGTTATTTTATGAGCAAAATACCTATGAAAATTATGGAACACATGTCACATGTGAAGCCCACAATCAAAGAAAATCTTGTTAAGTATGAAATATACTAAGAGGGGGGTGAATCAGTATATTATATATCCTTTTGCTTAATCTAATTTCTTTTCTTTAATCACTTAATTATACATTCAAGATATGCAATAAAATTGAAATAATAATTTTCACCACACAAGAGAGAGAGAGAGAGAGAGTATTTTTACCTGGAAACCCAAAGTGGGAAAAACCATAGAGAACAATCAAAGTATATGAATGAGCTCCAACTCAAAACACAAAGATTTCAAGCACCAACTTGTAGGAGCATGAACCCCTTTGTTGACCACCAACACAATAACTATTTGTGAGCACCAACCCCTTACAAATATTTGTGAGCACTAACCCATAGGAGCACCAACCTTATTGTGTATAAAACAAAACTATCTATCAATGTTACATACTCAACAAATGATAGAACTGTACAATATCTCCTAATTTTCTCCCTTTGAAAATAAATACAAACGATGCACTCTCTTGAATATTAAAAATAGCTTCTCAAGCCTTTATTTATAGCTTTCCAAATGACCTTTAGCATTCATCCTTTGTGGCCCTTCAATACTCATGGAAAATGGCACCAAACTTTCATGACCCTTCGTATCCTTTCATTTGAAAAGTCATATGGTGACCCTTCATAGGCAAAAGAATCCTTTCCTCTTTTGTCTTTATCTTAGTGGAATTTCATATTCCTCAAAGTGTCCCTTCATGGAAAAATGTGCCATACCTCTTTTGTCTTCACATGGTGACTCTTAGAATTCCTCAAGATGACTCTTCATGAGAAAATGCATCCCATTCCTCTTTCATCTTTTACCCCATAACTCTTTGACTTCTCCATGGGCTCTCTTTTGACTTGTATGCAACTAAAAATATATTCATTAATATTAAATAAATATTAGCACACATAAGCCAAGATATGAATATTAAAAACACCATTAAATGTAATGGGGCATTTATCACTAATAATACTATACCTTTGACATCAATGACAATATTTTCAATAATCTCCCCCTTTATCATTGATGGCAACCTCAAAATAAAACTACCACATCCTGAAACATACACATACTACCATCTGAAAAACATATAGTAATTCCCCTTTACCATAACAACCTGTACCTATTCCTTGTACCTATTTTTGCACTTGTACTTGTACCTATTATTCTCCCCCTTTGACATCAATGGCAAAGGGCCTACCTAGAGATAACACTTAGCTCCCCCTCAACTGATGTTGAACCTCAATGGTAGGAATTAAAAGAAATTACTCCCAACTTCTCTCATAGATACTCAAATATGTCTTTTTGTAGTAACTTTGTGAAAATATCTACAATCTACTCTGTAGTATTGATATACTCCATCTTAACCTATTGATCTATAACATGCTCTGTCAAAAAGTGATATCTAATGGGAATATGTTTTTTCTTGAATGCATCACTAGATTCTTCAAAATATTAATAGCACTTGTGTTATCACAAAAAATAGAAATAGGTTCATCATACTTTACCTTGATATCTTCCAAAGTTTTCTTCATCCAAAGCACTTGAGTACAACATAATACTGCTACAATATATTTTGCTTCAACTGTAGAAATTGATACTAAATTCTACTTCTTGCTTAGCCATGATACTAAGCTATCACCAAGGAGGAAAGCTCCTCCACTTGTACTCTTTCTATCATCCAAGCACCCTACCCAATATGAAAATGTATAAGAAACCGAAGTGAAATATCTACTTATGGAATACCATAATCTATAATCCAATGTCCCCTTGATATATCTAAATATCATCTTCACCAACATGACTATCTTTTGGAGATGACTGATATCTTGTAACCATACCTACTACATGCATGATGTCTGGCCTCAATGTTGTCAAATATAAAAGACTACCAATCATAGATCTATATAAATATTGATCTATAACAGGTGAATCTTCATCCTTGATCACCTTATTTCTTATACACATTGGTGTGCCAATTGGTGCACAATCCTTAAAACCAAATTTATTCAACATTTCTTTGGCATATTTACTTTGAGATATAAAAATTCTTTTATCTGACTGAAATATTTTCAATCCTAAGAAAAATGACAATTCTCCAAACATAGACATCTCAAATTCTTTTTGCATATTATCAAAAAATTATTTTGTCATCTTTTCAATATTTCCTCCAAAAATGATATCATCAACATATACCACAACAATCAATTAATGCTCACCTTTTGTTTTGATGTAGAGATTACTATCAATAAATCCTCTCTTAAAACCTTACTCCTATAGGTACTTATCAAGTCTTGAATACCAAGATCTAGGAGCTTATTTCAATCTATACAATGCTTTCTTCAATCTGCATACATGGCTACTAATATTTGAGAGAATAAATCCCTTAGGCTACTTAATGTAGACCTCTTCTTCTAGATTCTTATTCAAGAAGGTAGATTTGACATCCATCTGAAACACTTTGAAATTTTTAAACACTACATATGCAAGAAACATTTTAATAGCCTCTAACCTTGCCAATGGTGCAAAATTTTCTTCAAAATCTATTCCTTCAATCTGAGCATATCTTTTACATACTAATCTTGCTTTATTTTTGGTCACTTCTCCATTTTTATTTAGCTTATTTCTATAAACCCATTTTGTTCCTATCACATTGTGATCTTTTAGTCTAGGCACTAACTTCCAAGTATCATTCTTTTATATCTGATTTAATTATGCATCCATAGCCTTAACCCAATGCTTATCATGCCTAGCTTTTGAAAAAGTTTTAGGTTAAATTTTGGATAATAAAGAGAAATTAACTTTCTCATATTCACTTACCATCATTCTTATGGTGTGAATTCCTTCATTTATATTCTTGATAATGTCACTTTCATTCTTATTTCTCTGAACATATTTGGATAGATTTTTTATGCCCTTTTTCTCCTTCTTCTCATCTTCATATGATTCTTCAAAACCTTCCTCTTCAATGATTTTAATAATGTCTACTGGATCACTGATTCTTTGTGTTCCATCTTCTTATATCCTGACACTTACACTTTCAACAATTTTGCTAGTTCTTTTGTTATAGCATTTATAAGATTTAATTTTGCAATAATAACCAAGAAATATACCTTCAATATATCTAGATTAAAACTTACCAAGTTTTTCATCAAGTTTTTTATGAAGCATCTACTATCGAAAACTCTAAAATAATCAATTATTCTTGGTTTGTCTTTCCACAGCTCATAAGGAGTCTTGTCACTATTGACTCTCAATAATGTTCTATTCTAAATATGCACTACTATAGAAACTACCTCTTTTTAATATTTATTTGATATCTTGGATTCATTTAACATTGTCCTCACCATCTCCTAAACAATTATATCTTTCCTTTCAACTACTCCATTTTGTTGTAGAGTTCTAGCTGCTGAATAATGTCTCTTTATTCCATGGTCTTCACAAAAATCAATAAATTAATCTGACATAAATTCTCCTCCTTGATCTGATCTTAGACACTTAATCTTCAAACTATTTTCATTATCAACTAATGTTTTAAATCTTTTAAAATGTCTGAAAGCTTCTAATTTTTTATTTAAAAACATTACCCAAGTCATACGTGAAAAATCATCAATAAGCAACATAAAATATTTCTCGCATTGAGTACTTTGAGTTCTCATAGATCCACATAGATCAGTTTGAACAAGCTCTATTATCTGATTATTCGAGTACTCTTTTGTTTTGAACTGCCTTCTAGCCTACTTCCCATGCTAACAAGGTTCACAAAGCATATCAGATGGCTTTATAATCTTTGGCATATTTTTAACTTATTGCTTCTTATTGATGTTGACAAGATTATCATTATTTATGTGCCCCATTCTCCTATGCCATAAACAACTTTCTTCAATTTGAATCAAACAACATCTTTGACCTTTGATGTCTGATAGCATATACAAATTATTCCCTATTCTCTGAGCATCTGTAACAAACACATCTAAATTTTTTCTTCTAATTTTACAACTTTTTACATAAAACTTTAGTGTGTTCCCCTGATCACACATTTAAATTACACTCAAAATATTATGTTTAAGACCTGCTACATACAAAACATTTTTAGTTTTAGTTCTACCATCATCCAAACTTAGTGTACATTTTTCAACAATTTTAGCAGTAATATTGTCTCCAAATTTCACTATACCACCATTGATATTCTTTAAGGTTATAAACATTATCTTGTCTCATTTCATGTACCTCGAACATCCATTGTCAATGAACCATGGATTTTTTTAATTTCTTACATGTAAAGCTGTCTGTACCAACATATATTTTTTAGGTTGTTTCTTTTGCTATAAACCTATCTAAATTTTCTTCTTGATGAATGGAGCCTTGAAAATCTAGTCCTTCTTGACTAACTCAAACATGATTCTACAATTTTAAGCTATGTTTCCAAAAATTTTACACTTATATCATATTATGGCCTCTTCATTAACGCCTGATAGAGGAGCAAAAGAGTTGTGGATTCTGCTTGACTCTGTATGAATTTCCTTCTCCTTATTTCTAAAATTGTTAGCCCTTTTTGACATTATATTTTATTATGACCATATCCATTACAATAAAAATATTAAACATAAAAATAATACCTATTTATGTATCTCTAACCTGATTACCTTTTACAGCTCTATTTCCTCCAACCTTCTTTGTTTGAGATGTCTTCTGTATTCTTAACTGCTTCCCTTTTTATTTATTCTTTTGTAAGAGCTTCAACATAGCTTTTTTCTTTTTCATTGTTTATGAAAGTAGTGACCTCCTCTTTCTCTTTTTCAAATCTAATACCTATCTTATCTAACATTGATCTTTAATTTTTTAATATCTTGTTTAACATATTAGTGTTATTCTCAAATTTTGAATCATTGGCTATTCTATCATTGATTATTTTATTTATTTTCTCAAGATCTGATTTTAAAGAAGCAATTTTAATAGCATACCTTTCACATTATTTACTTACTATTTTCAACTATGCCATTATATATTATTCATTCTTATTAGCTTCTTCAAAGTGTAATTTTAGATCTTCAATTATTTCCTTTGACTCCTTTTCATTTTTCTTGATCTGGAGCTTTAATCTTTGATTTTTCTTTTCAATATCTTTTAACTCTTACAAGGCATAAATGAGTTCTCCTTCCAGATTCACTTCAGCTTTATCTTGTTCTTCTTCTTGATTTTCTATACTTTTTCTTGTAGAGGCATCTTCATGTGTGTCCATGAATAGAATCTCTTCCTATTTTGAATCACTGACTCCACTATCTTTGGCTAAGCTAGGATCTTTAAAATACAAACTCTTCTTCTCAAATCCCTTCTTGAATTTACCTTTTAAATTCTTCTTGTATGTAGACTTTCCTTCTTCATTTTCATCATTACCCTTATTTAGGCATTTAGCTACAAAATGTCTAATCTTTGCATAATTAAAACATTTAAAAGGTAATTTTTTTATATATTTATCTATGCCCTTTTTTGGCTTGTAAATGAAAAGAGCTCCATTATCATCTTCATCGTCACTAGAACTATCACTTGATTCTTGAATCTTAGCCTTCTCTTTCTTTAATGTCTTGAAAGCAACTTCTCTTTTTGAGGGTTTATCTTATTCAGTCTTCATCGCATATTTCATAAGAATACCATGAAGCTCATCCATCTTTAGCTTGGCTAAATTCTTCATCTCTTCAATTGCCAAATTTTTGGCATCATATCTCAATGGTAAAGATCTCAAAAAAAATTGAACCATAGTTGTTTCTTTCTAAATTTTCTCTAAGACATTGAATCTGAATAACTATTTGATCAACCCATAAAAGATAACTTGTTATATTTTCTTCTTCTTCCATCTTCAAACTCTCAAACTATCTTTTGAATGTCTGAAGCTTAGCTTGCTAAACCTTTCCATCACCTTTGTAAATATTCTCAAATTTTACCCAAGTTTCATGAGAAGATTTACATTGTATAACTTTAACAAATTTTGATTCACATAGAATAGAATTTAAAGCTCTAGCATTATTTTCACTTGCCTTCTTTTCTATTGGAGTAGTTACAAGTGTCTTTGTCTCTTCATATTCCTCTACCACTACTTTCCATATGTCAAATCCAAGGGCCATCAAATAATTCTTCATCCTTATGCTCCAAAAAATATAATTCATACCATCAAACAAAGGTGCCTTATTCATATAAAATCCTTCATGTGATCCAGTCATCATGTTTTCCTGATCTACCTTCGAGCTGTAAAACTTTTTAAAAATAAACTTGCTCTGATACCAATTTTTAAGCATGAAATATATTGAGAGGGGGGTGAATCAGTATATTATATATTTTTTTACTTAATCTGATTTTTTTCTTTAATCACTTAATCATACATTCAAGATATGAAATAAAACTAAAATAATAATTTACACCACACAAGATAAAGAGAGAGAGAGAGAGACTAGATTTTTATGTGGAAACCCAAAGTAGAAAAAACCAAAAATAACAATCTCAAGTATATGAATGAGAACCAACTCAAAATATAAAGTTCACAAGCACTAACTTGTAGGAACACCAATCCCTTTGCTGAGCACCAACACAACAACTATTTATGAGCACTAATCCATAGAAGCACCAACCTCTTATAAAGATTTGTGAGCACCAACCCACAGGAGTACCAACCCCTCTTGTGTATAAAACACAACTATCTCTCAATGTTGCATACTCAACAAATGATATAACTCTACAATATCTCTTACTTTTCTCTCTTTGAAAACAAATATAAGTCATGCACTCTCTTTCATATTACAAATGGATTCTCAAGCTTTTATTTATAGCTTTCCAAATGACCTTTGGCATTCACCCTTTATGAGCCTTCAATCCTCATGGAAAATGGTGCCTAACTTGCATGACCCTTCGTATCCTTGCATTTGAAAAGTCATATGGTCACCCTTCATAGTCAAAAGCATCCTTTCCTCTTTTGTCTTTATCTTGGTGACTTTTCATATTCCTCAAAGTGTCCCTTCAAGGAAAAATTCACCATACCTCTTTGGTCTTCACACGGTGACTCTTGGAATTCCTCAAGATGACTCTTCATGAGAAAATGCATTGCATTCCTCTTTTATCTTTTACCCTATGACTCTTTGACTTCTCCATGGGCCCTCTTTTGACTTATATGCAACCAAAAATCTATTAATTAATATTAAATAAATATTAACACACATTAGCCAAGATATGAATATTAAAAACACCACTAAATTCAATGGGGCCTTTATCACCAATAATGATAGACTTTTGACATCAATGACAATATTTATAACAAATCTAAAATAAACATGAACATTCATCATAAATAGTTTTGTATGCATGTTTTAAATTTGCCTATAATTTATTTTGATTTTGTAAATTTTGGGAAATCACTATTTTCTAACTATTGAGATAATAGCACGTTATTTTGGACATGGCCATTTATGTCCTTATCTGAATGGATCAATGTTGTCTGAAACTAATTTATGAGTAATTTTTGGTATGGAATATGATCAACTAAGTAAAACCTATATTTTCCTATTTATGAAATTTACTACTAAAATTTAGTCTTTAAGACAAGCCACTACATATGGCCCTTTATTTAGGTGAGTTATGGAGCTTGCACACTAACTTATCTCAAAAGAAGAAATTTATTTGAATGATTTTATTTTAAAAAATGAATTATAAAGTAGTAATGATAACATCAGATATCATGGCATCATTTTAAGTAATTGAGTGATGTACTAACATAAGATGCATGTAAAACCAAGCATACATAGTATCATGTCTATATATATATATATATATATATATATATATATATATATATATATATATATATATATATTATCAATGAAAAACATAGTTAAAATGATCATATAATGAGTAAGTGAAACTAAATAGAACAATTATGGAGGATGCGAGATATACATCATGGTAGTAAAATATTGGGAAGATGCATGATATCCATTATGGCATTTTAAATTGAGCAAAAAAGTTTCATGTCCATGGTACATATACAAAACGATCACACATAAAATCACATAAATCATACAAAAAAGGCCAAGGGGAAACATACAAGGGATATGTTAAAATTTCACCCACACACATAAAGTCACACAATGAAGGCTTAGAGACATAATCAAGGACATGTTCAAATTTCCACAATCTAAATAAGTTGAATACACACAAGGCATGAAGAAAGAAATAAATCACAAAAAATATGCATGAATAAATGAGGGTGATCTACATAATCAAATTATGTATGAACAAGTTAAGATTATCCTAAAACTATCCTATATCTAAAGATACAGACTTAGAAAAGGTTAATCTAAGAGATTGTGTTACATAATGTTTAGGTTGTGACTAGTTGTAGATAGACAAACCTAGAAATAGGGGTATGTATATCACTAATGTCAAAGGAAAGGATTCCAGAGAATTTAGGCCTATGACATAAGGAAATATATCTAACTAGACCTTTAATGATGAGAATAAGTTATTTCTAAAATTAATGTAAGTAGTTGTGCAAGCGAAGTAAATTAAACTTAAGATAATGGGTTTAGAATGATCAAATGCGTATGGTGCCATGGTTGACAAATGGGGGTCTATGAAACTAAAATGGATAAATGGAAATTTAAATTAATCCTATAACTAAACTAATTATAAGTTGAGAGAGAACTTAAATTTAGGAGACATATACATATTTATCTACTAAACAACAAGAAACATCTATCTATTAAATGAAATAAAAGAAAGAGTATAAGGTTGGAAATTATTACCTTAATGGGGACTCATCGAGCTTCCATCTCCCCCTTGGCCAATTAAGATTTGAAATATATTGTTGTGGTTATAAATACTTTAAAATATAATTCAAGCTCTAGGCTAAAATGATTCCTCCTAGTGAATCTCGAAGACTTCCATAAGACAAGCTTCCTTCAAGATAAGATTCTACTTATAGCTCTTTCAAATGTGACCTAGGGTAGATGTGTGATTTAAATAAGAGTAAATAAGTGTATATATTTTTGGAATCAAATGTGTGTGTGTGTGTGTGCGTGTGTGTGTGTGTGTGTGTGTGTGTGTGTGTGTGTGTACACACACACATATATATATATATATATATATATATATATATATATATATATATATATATATATATATATACATATATATATATATATATATATATATATACATATATATATATATATATATATACATATATATATATACATACATACATACATATATATATATAGATATATTGTGATCAAATATCCAAAACTAGGTTAAACAAATGGTAACATCCAAACTTATGTAGTTAGGAGGAGTTAGCTAGCATTAAACTATGTCAGCCAAGCTGAAACAATACAATGTCAAAAAGACAAACTCATAACTACATTGACCATATTGATATAATAAAATGAGGGAACATGCATGAAACTTATGGTATCAACTTAGTCGATGTTGTAAGAAAAGATGGAACTGGTAAAATGACATGGAATAGGATGGAAGGAGCTAGGTAGGAAGGCCAATCTAAGGAAGTTAAAATGGAAATAAGAATGATATGAACATGACATATATATGAACATATCTCTTAAATCACCAAATATGCATACCCACCCATTTATTGATGCACCCTTTAAGGGGTTTACTTTGGAAGATTAAATTTTGACAAGTTATTATAATAGAAAGTATCAATAAATGATAAAGTAAAAAATATTGTGTATACAACCTATAACATTAGTGTATTTAGAAACTCAAGTATCTATTATTCTATAAATTTTAATTAATTGAGATAATAAACCATTCAATTTAATGTAATGAAGTATGAACAATATAGATAGTCATATAATGATAAAACTTATGTAAATGTATACCCCCAGTGAACTTGATGTGATATAGATAATCTTTAAAAGGCATGTGAATGATTTCAATATAGAAAATTAGAGACTATGAGTGCATGATTAAGTGGTCTTTCAATGATATGTATCCATGGATAATGGATCATTTGATTCTGAATGTGCTAAGTATATTTAACCTTTTTAGGTTGCTATACTATAATTTGTTATGTAGGAACAATAATTGTTGGTTGGAGAGGGTATTCATAGGGAATGCCATAAATTGTGATAACCCCATTATAAAAAATGTATTTCAAACATAAATGTACTATAGTATTAATTTTATTAAGTTTTTGAATCTAAGGCCATCCCAATAAAATATCAAAACACCCTGCATTAGGTACTAGTGTAAACTTGGTGGCCAAATGCATTGGACCAACCTATAGTGGTAATGTCATCTCACCATTAGAAATATGAATGTGACCATTTAATCCTTTTATTATATTTTTGGTTGTAATTATATCATGATCTATGTATCTAATCTAAGAAATATGTGTGATAGTGCACATATTTACATAAACTATTATTGACCATGACACTCTGGATAAGTTGACTATCAATGTAAGCTCAAATGAATAAAGTGTGTAGATAAAAATCATAATCAGCAATATCATGATATATAAAAGTGATAAGTGGTCTATATGACACTAAAACATGACATAAACCAATGATGTTATTCAAAGGTTGATGTGCCTCAATATGAGGATGATAAGAATTTGGTAGAGAATGTGCATTATATGTATAGTGCATCTCTAATTTCTCTATTCTTTCTTGACCTGTATGCTTATGGAAAGGATCATTAAATATATTCATTATTATACTCTCACTTTTTTTTGTTGTGTAATTTCATTAGGGATACTCACATCAATGACATTCTCATCTATCACGTCTTAAATAATATATCATAAACTGATTCATATGTTGGTAATATGCCCTAGTACTCTATGATACTCACAAAAAATGTTTCAATTAAATTTATTTAGAATAGGTTTATTCATATAAACCTATTTAATGGGAGTGCTATGATGTTACATTCTAATAAATTTTATAATACCTTGTAGGGATCTTCTGGTAAATTGATAAATTATCTCCTTTGAGGAGTTGATAATACAATACACATAGTAGGTTATGAAAATGCATTGAATGTTACCTTTTGATCACCTTTAGATACTAAAATATGATTATATATCATAATAATATTTTACACTTGTCAAATACCAATTATGTCTTTCACCTTTAGTTCTATACTCAAATATTATTCAAAGGCTCACATTTTCCATCTCTCCATGCCTAACTACTTATATTATGCATTAACACTATCATTCTGATGACCTAGATCACCTATATAGTAAATAAAGATTAAAACATGATTTATATCCTTTACTATAAATTACATACATTTAATAGTTTTTTACCCTATCAGACACTTCATTTTTACAAAGGGACACTAACATTGATGCTAGTGTCCAAATTCCTTATCAAGTCATTGTACCTCAAAATTCATCCAAAATTTAAATCTTTAAAAATGTATGGTTAGACCCATTTATCTTATCCAACCCTTTCATGAGATATCTTCAAAAAGTGTGGTATAAATACAAATCAAATCCTACCCATTATCTATCTATCAAATACTAATAGAGCACCTATTCAACCTCATTTAATAAATTGCACAACTGAGTTTTATTGGCCTATTATTCCCTATTTATATATTGATCATAAGATAAGCCATATTATAGGTCTGAAAGATCTAAATATCAACCCAAGAGTAGTATATTTAAATTTATAAGCTAGATCACTATATGTCAATGCATATAGCATACAAAACCCTTATTCACACATAAGCCCACACTTAAGGTAAAACTATGTATATCTTAGGCCATCCTTATATTATTGGCTATGTAGGTAGTGATAATTGATAGAGGGGTCCTTAAGGCTAGCTTGATTTCATGATCCCACTAACCCATTTTTGTTAAGGTCACCTAACCTAACATGGATATCTAGGGTTTGAGATATAAATAGTCATATAGATCATGTGCACATGATCCCAATACATCAAAAAAAGGTGAAAAACCCTAACATGCATAGGTGGTTATTTATAAATGCAATGAATATTTTGTGTAAGATAGAAGCTTCAATCCATAGACAAATGCATTGATATGAGTTTTCACATGTCATAAAAGTGGATAGGCTTCTAGAAATAATATTTATATAATTTGATGATTGGTTCCTAAGAATCACTCTATCTACTTCCACCTTTGTACATCTCAGATCTGCCTGCACATCTATAAACAAGTTAATTATTATATCTTCTTTGTGTTACAATTATTAGATTATCAATTAGAATTATACTTTCTATATTTATTAATTTTATAGATTTAGTATATTATGTTATCTTAATTAATTATATTGGCTTGATCTATAATAATTTTATTCATCCCTCTTATTAGGATATTTTACCCCTTTAATCCCCACAAAATCTTAAAAAGGATTAAGCATTTGATGAACCAAACTTTGTGTCTTGGTGTGTAAACCTTATCTTGACCTAAGATTTTCTAATTTTATATTCTTTAACTAAAATACCTTTAAAAAATAATATTTTCATTTATTATAAATAAATAAATCATGTTCAATATTGATATGTCTAGTACCTATTTCATTGACAAGTATGTGATGATAATCATGGCTTGTTATTTTCCATACATTGCTAAATCGATCTAAGGTATAATCTAATGGCATAAATGAATTGGTCAAAATAAAGAGAGTGACTTAAAAAGAGATAAAAATCAAAATTCTCTTTAAAATTACTTTTTCAATAATATAGAACCAATATCCAAATGCCAACATGCATGTTCTCAACCTTTTGTTCCTCCTAGATCCTATTCGAGTGATAGCTACCATCCCACCCCCATTAATTTCTCATGGCTTGTATTGTATTATGTTATCCATGTTGTCACTAAATTAAAAGGAAAGGGTTTTTAACCTATCCCACCATATGTTATTTTTTCTTTTCCCTTATTTTTAATTGGTTTTGAAATTTATGTATCAAGTAGCAAGAATTTACATAGCATAGGCATACTAGGCATGATAGTATGCATAGGAGAGGGATGGATTGAGTAGTAAAATAAGGGATAAATGATTAATAATAATAATAATAATAATTCAAACTTACAAGGGATAAATGTAGATAAATCATGTTAATGATGTGAAATCTTCACATAAGTCTCCACAACATATTATATATCATAGTAAAACAAGATGCTTTGCATACAATAATTGTTATGTCACTTGATCATAAGATGATACATTTACTTCCTAACAAACATAGATCAGGAAACAAGTTTATTCTAAAATAAGGATCACCATATTGAAATTATCATAAGATCATGTCGTGATACAAATCATTGTGATGCATTGGAAAACTAAATTTATAACTATATAAATGAAGGATGTATATGGATTATGCCTAAACAACAAAAAAATACCTATGATTTTTAATAGTCTAAAAGATAAAGGAAAATATCAAAGAAATAATAATGAATCACTATAAATAATGGTGGTAAAAAAATAAGTGGATAAGGCCACTAGGTAGTCCTCAACTTTCTAATTGTGATGATTTATCAGATTATCTTCTATTAAAAAAATTGATATTCCAAAAAACTAAAAAGATCAAATACTTTAAGAAAATACAAAAATTATTCAATATACACATGTTTATTATCTCCTTGGAATATATTTTATTTACTTTATGTTAGTATATATCATATTTTTCTTTTCTATACACATATTTTTCACACATACTTGAGTATGATACAGGCATACACCAGATACATGCACATATAGATGTTGGACCTTGCCTTTTCCCACATTGAGAGAATTTGGCTTCTATTTGATCATGATTGATATAGGTTATATTATTTTATGATCACTTTTCCATTATCATGTTGAGATTATATACTAGGCATACTCATGCCTATACTCATTCTTACATCTTATATAGTGTACTTGATATGTTATGTTACATGACATTAGCACATATATGGAGGGACTAGTATGATATGCTAACATTGGTTTTTTATACTTCATTTACTGTCACTTCCTTGAGTGTACTTATTATTTGATATTGTCTTCCTTATGGAATATTTTAATATGTAATTTACTTGTAGGCCCCTAGACCACTGATTTTTATTTATTTTTGTGTGAACATTTGAATATGTCTTCCATTCAAGTGTGTGTAATTTTAACATGCCCTTTATTTTTGGTTTCCTTAGACCCATTTTATGTGACATTGAGTGTTCTTGTGTGTGTGCTTGATTATTTTATAATCTTGTACTATTACTTTATATATGTTACCATGCTCCATATCATACATGTTGTGTATTTTTTTAATCACATACTACGAGCTTCATTGATATATATACTTATACATGTTATTAGTATATGTTACACAATTCATACACATATAATATAATTATATTATCTATTTAAGGTAAGGTGAATACTAAATTTCACTCCCTTCACCTCAAAATAAGGTGGATATTAGTGGGGGCATGTCATAAATACATGGCTTCACACATACACACTTGGTATAATTTTATATAGTTTACATGATTCAAATATACACTTAGGTCAGAATTATATACATTTGGCACTAATTTTTATAGATTTAGTATAGATTTCCTCATATTTATAATAGATATTATATAGAGTTATAGAGAATAGGTTAAATTTTGATGTATACTTCAGCTTGAGACACATTATAGGTGCATATTCCATGCAAGTGCACCAAAAATTACAAATACATATTCAGAGAAAATTACCAAGATGTAGCAAAGATCGAGATTTAGTTCCCTCAATGGCCTTAAAAATACTTCCTTTTTATAGGTTGAGCTGGTTATATAACTTAACTTACTTTTATTTTACTTTCACTTGAGTTGTGCAATTGAGATTTAATGATATCAATGGTCATGTCCCAATGCACCTTTTCACCAAATTGGGGAATAATTACCCTTAAAATTTCACTCTTCAAATATCCAAGGTAAGGTTTGAACCTCTCTCAATTCCTATTTTTTTAAATGAATCATATTTACTAGAAAAAAGTACTAAGGGGAAATATGGTTGTATTGACACATATGGGTACTCCTTCCTTACTCTATTTAATTTTCAAAGCATTTCAATTATTCAACTTTAGACTACATGAATTAATTTATACTATAACATTTTATTGATTATAGGTTATACAAAAGAAAAAAATTAACCAAGGTTCAATAAAGGCAAGATGTGTTGTACACACCTAGGTACATATCTCTTTCCTTTAACCTAACAATTTCATCTTTATGCAATACTAGATTAAATGAGGGGAATGTAGATACTAAAATATGATTATATATATCATCTCAATTGTGTACACTTAAAAAATACTAATCATGTCTCTATCCTTCATTTTTAGACCCTCCTACTACTAAAATTCTCACATTCACTATGGACCAACCCTATCATTAATATGAACCAGACCACTTATACAATATAGAAAGCTTAAAACATGATTGATATCATTCACTCTCAATTGCAAACCTTTATCATTTTTATACCTTACCATACACTTACATTTAATATAATGACATTGTTGATGGGTTGTATAGCACATCAACTTGGGTAGGTTGGAAATCCACTTAACCTCTCCTAGGAGACAAAATCTCCTCAAGGTCTACTACCACCAAGTATTGGATTTTATGTTAGTTTAGTATTTGATGTAAAATTATTCCATTTAAAGGGGCCTATTTATAATAAACTCAAATAAATGATAAATATGGTTTTTTGGGTCAGTTTCTTATACAATCAGCAAAAATGAACTTGTGATTCTATAATTATTCATTTCATATATGGATTCAACAATGCATTAACAACAATGACAAGATTCATAATCAAGATAAAGCTTGTAGTCATAGATTAAAACTTCAATTATTTTCTATCTATTCTAAAAAATGTATATAAAAAGTTCAAAAGGTAAGGGTAAAGAGAAAGATGTAAGCATGTTTTATATCTAGAAAATTTGTGATTCATTTGACTTAGATAAACTCCGTGGAACCAATTTGTTGCCTAACCAACATGAAAACAACCATGAACACAAATTGTACCTAAATTCTTATCTTATAGTCCAACCCTAATATTTTAATTACCCAAATCACATGTAGCCCATAGTATGCTTGAAACCTGATATATATCCTTCACTATCAGTTACAAATATTTAGTATTTTTCTATTCTCTTGGACACTACTATCTATATTAGGACACTAGCATCAATGCTAGTGTCCTAGGTCTAATGTTAGTGCCTATGCCCTAAAAACACTCAAATTTGAAAATTTTTCAATATGTATGGGTCAGCGTATTTTTATTAATTAACCCTCTTTCAAGAAATTTTTGAAAAGTGAAAAATAAATGCAAAACAAATCCCATTCATTTAACCATATGATAACTACCAAGCAAGCATCTATCAAGCTCACTAAATCATTTACACAACTCAATTTTACTACCCTATTATTCCCTATTTCCACATTAGTCATAGGAGTAGTATTATTATATTTTGAAGAATTTAAAGATCAACCCATGATCAATATTTTTCATGTTGTAAGTTATTTCACTACATGCACTCACATATAACATATTTCATAATTATTCACACACAATCCCACTAAGTGGGAAAACTACATTAGCATTAGGCCTTTTTTAGAGTATATGGATATGTAGGTAGTGTTTATTAATATAGGGTATTTAAGGTCAAATTAACTTCACTTTATCCCACTAATACTTATTTTTTAAGATGTCATGCCCTAATTGGAAGACCTAGGGTTTTGAGCTACATACTAATATCCATAACTTATACACATGATCTAAGTAGAAAATATGCAAGGAAACAAGGGAAACTAATAGGCATAGGTAGAATTTCCATAAGATGACCTATACTTAACTATGGATAGAAGTGTCAGTTTTAGGACATAAGAATTGATCCTAGTGTCCATATTTCGATGGTAGTGTCTAGGTTGATAAAGAGCTAATTTCAAGAATTGGATGAATCACAACTAAGAACCATCATAAATTTTTATACACCATCATTATTCGGATATGCTTGCACATCATTCAATAAGATAATTATTATTCCTTCTTCATGATTAATTAATCCAATTATTGTTTGTCACTAGCATACATATCTTAGATAAATCTATGTAAAATACACTGACAGATATCATTCTCGAGGCACTTATATAGTATTTAAATTGTGAGTTCCTTGAGAATGATATCTATCAGTGTATTTTATATAGATTTATCTAAGATATGTATTCCAGTAGCACTTACCACCATGTAAAGTAAAGATAATATTTATTTCTCATAAAAAATAATTAATATAAATATTTAATGTAATTTTAAAATGGGAAATGGAGAGCAACACGATATTTATTTATTATGATGTATGTGATAAAATCTATATATTACCTATAAATTATTTATGATTATTTGTATATTATTTATTTATTTACCATGATGTGATAATATTTGTTAAGATAATTTATTTTTACAATTTGATTATTATAATTATTTATAAATATAATGCGATAAAATCTATATATTACCTACAAATTAGTTATGATTATATGTAAATTTATATGTTACTCATCTATTATGATGTGGTGATAATTTTTATGATAAATAAACTAATTTTGATTATGTGTATATTATTTATTTATTTATTATGATGTGGTAATATTTTTTATAATAATTTATTTTTATAATTCGTTATTATGATATAATTATTTATAAATAAGATGTGGTAAAATATATATATATATATATATATATATATATATAATACCTATAAATTAATTATTTTTAAAAGTTTATTGTTATGATTATTTATAAATATGATGTGGTAAAATGCATATATTCTAGCTATCCATATGACTAGCCTTGTTATCAATAGTTCTACTCTTCCTCCTCTCTTAATCAACCTTACCTATAAATTAATTATTTTTACAATTTCATTGCTATGATTATTTATAAATATGATGTGGTAAAATCTATGTAATACCTACAAATTAATTATTATAATATGATATGATGTTGTAATATTTTGACACTAAAAGCAATAAGGGAAGGTGTACAAGAAAAACAATGAGAAATGAAATAATCTTTAAAACATTAAATGTAAAAAGTTTGTATTTTATCTGCTCAATACGGAATGAAAGTTTAATTTACTCCTTTTTTTTACTCTTCTTTAATTTTTATTTCTCTATATTTACTTTATATTTTGTTTGTTTTTTAGTTTCAATTTAGTTGTATTTATATTTTTTTTATTTTTTAAAACATCATGTTTGTTGTTTTATTTTTTTGTTTAATCAAGTCAGCTTTGATATAATTAAATTGTTTTATTTTTATTTTATAGTTTCAAATGATTAAATGCTAACATTTCTATGCCATTACAACACCTAGACACCTCCCTTGGATGCCATTATAGGAACACTTATCAATGTAATTATATAGTTTATACAATTAGAATATTTCCATAATTCAACACTATAATTGAATATTGTGAATATGAATTATTTAATTATTCTACTTATATAATAGTCTTATTCTTAGTTTATTAGGATAATCTATTTACCATTAAATCCAAAAAGGGTCAAATATTTGGTTAACCCAGCTTTTGAGTCTTCTTGTGCAAATTTAGCTTACTTTAGAGTTTTTAGTGTTTTAAATTTTACAAATTATTGTGATCATTTGCATTATTCCATTAATATAGGCATATTTATTTTTATTTATAAGAAATAACAAATTTTGTTTGTAAAATAAATATAAGGAAGCATTAACTCATAACCTCAATATAAATTAGGAATTAATTGATGCATTCTTGTATGTCACATGAGATGAAATCAATAAACATTCTAAGGTTAATGCATCTACATATAATAATGATGAATCTTTAAATATTACTACTATAGATTCAATCCTGATATCCCTTCCCTTGAACATACTATTGATTTATAAATCTATTTAGGGCATGGGATATGGCTTCAAGCCATTATTCCTTAAAGATCAAACAAATATTGTTATATCCTCCATAGGAACAATCACCACCTAAACTCAATTAACAGTTTCAATGCCTTTATAAACAAAATCAATGTTTTTATTCCATTTTGTGACTTCCCAACTATCAAATCTTAATCCCAATGGGTTTAATGTGTTAACCCTTCCACAAGTTATTCAAGTTTTGGAAGCTAAGGTTACAAATATTAATCAAAATACTTTGAAATATACTCATATTATTGGTTCAAAAGATGTATTTCATAATCCTATAGCACTTGAGATATCTTGGCACCATTTTCTAGCCATTTTTATAGCACCCAAGTTCACACTTTATGATGTCAAGGGTGATCTTAAACAAAATCTCTAATCTTTCTATGTAACATGTCTTGATTATGTTACCAATGATAAACTTTTGAATAAATTATTTCCAATAAATCTAAAGGAATTTTCTTTAAGATTTTTCTACGATTTACCAATATAATCAATAAAAGCATTTAAACTTCTAGCAGATCAATTTCTAGCATATTTTTATATAAGCATTACTAAAAATATGTCATATACACAAATTGTGAAGATCAAGAAAAGAACCACTAAGCCCATCAATGAATATGTTTTGAGGTACAAGACAATGTTGGCCAAAATGAGAAATCCAATGAAAAATAAAGAGCTTCAAGATATATTTAATCAAAGCTTACATGCCCCATTACATGAGTCTATTGTCTTAAAAAAGTTTAAATATTTTGATGACTTATGCCATATTATTTGAGATCAAGAAATGAAACTTATTGGATTAAATAAGCTTAATTATGTAGCTAAAACACCAATTACATCTAATACCAAGTTTCATATCAAGCCAAGCTATAAGGTAAAACCTCTATAAGCTAAAAATGAAGTAACAATAATGATGAATATGGTGTCATAAAAACCTAATTGGCTTATCTTATCTAATGCACATAAAATATAATTTACATGATTTCTTGAGTCTCATATTCACTCCTTGAGAATCTAGTGGAGTGTCTTCTCATATCTTTCCTTCCTTCCTTTGAGGTTGATACAAGTTAACCTCTACCAAAAGGATATGATGAAAATGTTTATTATGACTATCACCAATGTGTTGGGCATTTCATAAATAGAGGTTTCAAATTGAAGTACAAGATACAAGATATAATTGATATCAAATAACTTATATTTTATGATTCTCCAAAGGATTCGAGGTCTCAACATGGTGACCACCAAAACTAGATGATATTTAATAACTTATTACAAGATCACTCTAAGGAAGCACCATAAGTGAAAATGGAATATAATTCACATCCTCCTCCATCACATTATTGGTACCCATTAGATGGGATTATTACCATAATTTCATGTGAAATACCTCATATGGTTTAAAATTCTTCTATTACATTTGTTGATAATAAAATAGTGGATGATGTCTCATTTCTCCATTCCTTATTTATTATAGTATATATTGATCATAAACTTATACACAATGTTGATTTCCAAGAAGAGGGATGCAGGGGGGCTTGCATCTGCCTGGCCCCACCAAACCCTAAGCATCTGTGCACAGAATACTATAATGCAAGATCTATTACTGTGTGGAACTTTATTTTTGCAAGATCTATTACGAATGGAATGTGGACTAGATTTCTAGCCCGAGTTGCTATGGTCTTGGCACGACAGTTTTTTGTATTGTATAACTAGTCATGTGTGGATGCACAGATCTATAGAGCTTGATTTTTTTGCATGGGACTGTATTTTGACCTCAAATTTCCATTTTGTGGCCATCGTGCTGACCAATACCCTATTCTAAGTGGATTGATGTTTTCTTCGATGATATTTTGAATGCCATGGTGGTGATTCCTCTAAGTAGAGGGGGTGATCTCACAGACACTTGGGTGGATGGAAAGGATGATGGTGGTGATGGATCCAGGGGTTTTGTTGGTGGTGTTGTCAGTTATGGGTAGTGCATTTTTTGGGATCCATGGTGTAGGTGTGCGGTGCAAAAAAGCTGAGATCTTTATTTGTGTGTTATTTTATTTTGCTTCGATCTACCATATTGTGGATGGAACTTGGGTTGGATCTCTAGCCCGAGTTGGATTTCCTTCCTAATTTGGTTAGCAAAGAAAATAGTGTTCGAATGGGGGAAACTTAGTTTCCTCTATGGCTAGAGAATGAGCCATGGCACCCTGGTCAGGGAAAAATGGAGAAACCCTAAGCCGTGGAGGAGCCCTGCTCATTAAATCTGATGGGTTTGGTGGATCTGCCTACGCCATGGTGGCACTTAGGGAGGAAGGCATGCCATGCAAAGGTTAATATCAATGGCTGCCATTTGTGAGCAACTCCTTTGACTTTGTGTTCTTGGGGTTGTTGGTTTGAACCTGGGAGCGCACTCTATTATTTGGAGTTGGGCTTTGGTGTCTCCATTTATGAAGTTTCAGGTCCTTGTAAAACCTGTTTTTTAGGCTATTTTGCCTAGTTTTATTTTGGTTCTAGGTCCTTGTAAAACTTGGGGTGATTTTAATGGTTTATATTGTTGGTTTCAGGTCCATGTAAAACCTGGTTTAGTTATTGTTTATCAGTGGGTTTGCCTTTCCTAGTGGTTTCTAATGTTTTATCTTTCTTGAACTATTAAAGGGTTTTGGGGCCCCTTCAAAACATGTTTTTACCTTAATATAACACTTATACACAATGTTATGGTTGATAATGGTTCTAGTGAAAATGTATATATGGTGACATTACTCACACAATTGGGATATACATCTGATGATTCATACCCTTCGAGTAAGATGTTTAAGGTATTTTATGGGAAAACACAAGACATTTTTGGTGAGACTAATTTACCTTTATAAGTTATTACAACACATGTGACCACCACATATTTAGTTATACCACACACATGAGTCTTTAATATGTTATTGGGAAGACCTTGGATTCATAAGCTATGTGTAGTTCCCTCTATAGTGTATAAATATCTCAATTATATTCATGCCAATAGGGTAATCACTATTTTAGGTATTAAGTATGAGTATATGCTATAATAAGAGATGTATATTCTAAGATAGTTACTCATACAACCCATTAAGGTTAATTATGAGTGAATGGGTAATAAAAATATAATCCCATTTCCTAGGTGATCGATACTTGAGAGGTTGTTGAGATACATAGTGGAATCCATGAAGTTATCATCTGCACCTACACATCCCAACCATTATTTGAGAGCAAATCAACATGGTTCAAAATGGGTAAAAAGACCAAAAATTACACTAAAAATACAACATAGCACTAAACAATGGGTTCCATAAACCATTTTAGTTTTTAATACTACTTCACAAGCATAGAGTCCTATGAGGTATACACATAGTATCATGGATTATAAAACTCTAGATTTGGCACACATATATGATCCTTGGAAGCATGACTAGTTTGTTGTACCATATTCTCAGTCTTGAGTAACTTATGTGCATCCCTTAGATGGGATAATTGGATATACCCATATTTTATATATAAAAAATCAAAAATTCAAAATAATTAAAAGAATAAATAAAATAATAAAACACAAAAAATTTCAAATAAATAAAAAATACAAAAATATTTGACATTCACATGTTTACTAGCTTTTGCATATATTACTTACTTTATGTTAATAGATAGCATATCATTTTTTTTTATATAAACACATATATTTCATGGGTACTTGAGTGTGATATAGGCATGCATTAGATCCATTATTCATGTACATATAGATGTTGGACCTTTTATCTACCCACATGACACACTACTTGGGAGCATCTACTTTTATTGATCATAATCTATATAGGTTCTATTATTTTGTGATCACTCAACATTATCATGTTGAGCTTCTATATTAATGTTTACACATACCTATACTTTTGTTTACATTTTATATAATTTATTTGATATGTTATGCTATAGGACATTTTTCTAACATGTGTATTTAGGGACTAGTATGATATGCTTATCTTGATTATATATTTCACTTAATCAACTTTCCACATGGATTACTGGAGTGTACTTCTCATTTGTCTTTATTGTGGAATATTTGAACATGTTCCTTTTTTTGGCCATAGTGCCCTGTGTGTTTATTATTTATTTGGTGTGTGGACATTTGAACATGTTCTTTCCATTGAGTGTGTGACATTTGAACATGCCCTTTATTTACGGTATTTTTTGATACATTTTGTGTGAGATTAAGTGATCTTATGTGTGTATTTGATTGTTTGTCAAGCTTGTGTTTTTTAATTTTAGACATTTTCATGATCCATATCATGCATCTTAGGGATTATTATGTTGGGATATTATTGTTAAAGTCTTAGGGTGGTTTTATTCAAATAAGTACAAGCCTAGAATAACTCATTTTGCACTCAACATTTAAACACTTGACTATGTTAGCATCAATCCACCTAAGGCATAGGCATTATGTGTTCACCTGAAGTATAGCTAATAAGGAACTGGGGCCCACATTGGGCTAGTTGTGTCATGGCGTGAGGATTTACTATGGGGACTCAAGCAATGCAATGTAAACTTAACTCTGGGTTAGACCCATAGGCACAAGCCTTTTTTTAGGTAATTTATAGGTCATATAAGTGTCGAGTGGGTCACAAGACTAATTAGATTCAACTTATTCTCCATACTAAATAGATGTAAATTAAACAAGGGTTGGGTTTATGGGTGTAGACCTATACTCATTTTGCATGTACGATTATTATGACTTGATAAGATTTATATAATACATTTAAATAGCAAAACCAACAAAACACATGAACTTCAGTTCATATAATTAATCAAAAGTGCAACATCACACAAAATTGCATCCTATAACAATACTATGAGACATGTGAACTAGATAAACTCAAGTACAATTTAAAGCAATACCATTTCTCATTATTCAAAGTCCAAAGTAAGAATTTACATTCAAAATTATACTACTAACAACACAAAGTCTCATAGACAAGTTTGGGAACATATAATTGGAGCTAGAGTGGCCTCCATTCTATATCTAAGCCTTAATGGCCTTTAGATCAAACTTTATAGGGCATGGTTTTGAAATCATTCCACCAGAGCTTCATTTTATTTCTCTATCTCCCCTAATTCTCTAATTAAATCTCTTTATATAGGTCTTTAGGAGCATCTTTTCTAGGGTGAAAGCTACATGTTGAGCATTGAGATAGAGTTATATCATCATAACCACCATCTCCATTGTTGATTCGGGTTCAGGTATTCCACCAAAGCTTCATTATAGTTCTCTATCTCTGCTCATTCTCTGGTTCAATCTCTTTATATAGGTCTTCAAGAGCATCTTTTCTAGGGTGGAAGCTACATTCTTAGAGTCCTATCATCATAACCACTAGTTCTGTTATTGATTTTGGTGGAAGCTACATGCTGAGCGTTAAGCTAGTTGTGTCATGACATAAGGATTTACTATGGGGACTCAAGAATTGGAACAAAAACTTAAATCTAGGGTAGACCCATAGGCACAAGACTTTTTTGAGGTAAGTTAAAGGTCATATAGGTGTTGAGTGGGTCACAAGACTAATTATATTCAACTTATTCTCTATACTAATTAGATGTAAATTAAATAAGGGTTGGTTTCATAGGCACAGACCTATACTCATTTTGCATGTAAGATGATGATGACTTCATAAAAATTATAGACTCCATTAAAATATCAAAACCAAAAAAACACATGAACTTCAATTCATATAATTAATCAAAAGTGTGACATCACACAAACACTTACATCCCATAGCAATACTACAAGATATGTGAACTAGATAAACTTAGGTACAATTTAAAGAAACACCATTTCTCATTATTCAAAGTCTAGAGTAAGAACTTACATTTAAAATCATACTAATAATAACATAGAGACTCACAAATAAGCTTGGGCATATATAATTGGAGCCATAGTGGCCTCCATTCTATATATAAGCCTCAATGGCCTCTAGAGCAAACTTACAAGATATGGTTTTGAAGTCATTCCACCAAAGCTTCATTGTAGTTCTCTATCTCCCCTCATTCTCTGATTCAATCTCTTTATATAGGTCTTTAGGAGCATATTTTATAGGGTGGAAGCTACATTCTGAGCATTGAGCTAGAGTTCTATCATCATAACCACCAGCTCCATTGTTGATACTGGTTTAGGTATACATAAGAAAAATATCTAAACACAATAAATTTTTTAACATAATAATATGTCTGATATATTATTTCATCTACTACTTATTAAACTATATATATGATTACATATTATATAGGAAAAGTATTTCCTATATTTGGGGATATCAAATCTCCACATAAATCTATAAAACTCCCTATTAAAACTCAACCTAACAAATTTTTAATAGTACACTAAAATACAAATATATTTGACTCACAATATATTCAGTAAACTAACATATAGACTATTAACGTAATATTGTTAACAATAATATTTAAGTTATTAATAATGTGAACACATAAATATACCTCAAAATTTACCCCCTTGTGAATATTATTAATCATATATACACCCCCTTAATGTAAGCATGGGGAAAATATACATCTTCAAGAACTGGCTCAAATAGAATCATATGCCAATGCATATTTTTAGGTCTACATACTACTTTCTAAATATTTCTATCTAGATCTTGATGCACATGACCACTACTATGTGAAAGAATACATTTTATATTTACTCTATATGAATGTGATAGATGTGTCACTGTCCAATCATCTCCATAAAGAAGTAAAGCAGTCAGAGGATCTCTACAGTCAAAGGATTTCTATAGTTAGTTTCCCTCTTATACAACTGTTGACCAAATTCCATTATATCTACACTCTCCTTTTTCTCCAAATATCAGAGGTGTTCTAAACAAGTAGGGGAATGAAAAAATCATAAAACTTAGAAAATCAAAATATCATGAGGAACCAATCCTCATTGTCATCTTATGCAACCTCTGTTAATGTGTGTTACCACCTAAACAAAAAAACATAGACAATTTTCACTGCCACTGAAGAACTATCTTTGGCATTATCCAATTTGGTGCATATCACACTACACTAAATAAATCAAAAAACACACTACACATGTTAACAAGAATGTCCTTATGTTCTTATTCAAACACATAGTGGAAAAAATTACACCACACAAAATGTCACCACATCATTGGTATAGCCCCATTATTGGTGATTAACAAGAGGTCACTAAAAGACCTCCATCCTCCATTATACAGCTCAAATAGCTCTATCAATGAAAAGAATTTATCCCCCCCCCACACTCTTGACATATCTTTTAAAAAATGGATGTCAGTTACCTCGATAATGCATCCATATATAATTTTGATTTTTGATATTTTTGAAAATGACTCAACTATAAAATATGACTCTATTATTGATGTGACAACTTTGAAATTATGACTCATCACACAATTTATAAAGACTTTTGACATTCTAAATATTTTCAGACATGCTTAATAATTAATCAATAAAAAGACAAAAAACATTTGATCAAATATTTTATGACATACATTTTTGGACTCAATGATAGTTTTAATTATTGACCTATTGTTTGAACCAAAGTAAGAAATAAATAAAACAAATTGACTCATTATTATTATTATTATTATTATTATTATTATTATTATTATTATTATTATTATTATTATTGTTATTATTATTATTTTGACTTTATGGTTTGGATAATTATAATAAAATATTAGTAATAAACTATAATAAAAGAGAAAAACATCTCGACCTTTACTTGGACTCATTACTGCACATAAAATATTTGATGGACAATGGAAAACAACTTGAACCAATTAAGACAGTAGCTACATGCATTTGAAATAAAACTTACATGGTATACATCTCATAACTAAGAGGTTATCAACTTTATTTTTGACTTGATTAGATCTTCAGATTTCACAAATGATGTATTGATCTAATCATTTAGAAGTAAAGTGGATTGTTAGAGATCATGTGGGAAGGATTCTAGCGGGTGATTAGTAGAACTGTAAATACATGTCATCATATTTGGTTTTACCAATGTACTTCATAATAATGAAACTATAATTCATACATTGGAGTAGATAAATCCACCATCTATATATTATAGTCTTCCATGATCAAGGCCACATGATTGAAGCACCACTTAATGAATCATTTGCTACACAAATTTTGTACTAATAAATCTGGCTTGATGCAAAACTTTGAGATCAATGACAAGATCAATTAAAATTTTTGAATGGATGTTATTGATAAGATAAACTTATGATGAATTTTTAGAATGACATCTAATGTATGTAAATAATGAAGACTAAATGCATAGAGGTCTATAAATATAGTTAATAAATATTTAAAAGAATTTGTCTTCAATTTATCTGGAGAACATCATAGGAGAAATGATAAATACTATGGCAGCCCCTAAAAACAAGTCATTAATCTATCTGAGGAACTTCCTACTCTGATACCAAATGTTGAATCTAGTTCAGGTCTGCATAAGAAAAAGATCCAAACACAATGAAATTTTAAACACAATAATGACTATTTATTTTTCTACTTACTAAACCATACAGATGATTACATATTATATAGGAAAAGTATTTCCTATATTTTTGGATATCAAATCTCCATGGAAATATTCAAGACTCCTGATTAAAACTCAACCTAATAAATTCCTAACAACACACTAAAATATGAATATATTTTGACTCACAATATATTCGATAAACTAGCATATAGACTATAATGTAATATTATTAACAACAATATTTACATTATTAATAATGTAAACACATAATTATACCTCAAAACCCATGACCCCATGATTCCCATGCTCTAATTTCCATATTTTTTTAGATCTTTGTTCATGTCTTGATTATCTATGAGATGGTTATCCTTTGACTATTTGGCACATGTTTTGTGTTGCATCCTCTAACTGACTATCAAAACCATTAGGCTAACCACTTACCAAAATATATAGATGCACTGAGGTAGATATCATTTTGTTGTGAAAAATCCAATAAATAAGGGTTAGGGGCCCAAAATTACCCCATATAAAATCCTTAGTCTGCCCTCAAACTAATCCATCAAACTCTTAAGAGCACAAAACTTAGGTGCATTTTCTTTGAGCTCTATGTTGAAATACTAAAATCCACTTATGGCTAGTTTGATCTCACTATAGCACTATCTATTTTAGCTGAGGAATCAGTGAGTGAAAGTGTATATATTTTATCTAAATCCTTCTAGAAGTCTTTATATATTAGTCTATGTCTTTGCCACACTTCCATCCAAAATCTCCCCTTGCTCATAGGCCTCAGTCTATAGGGAATGGAAGAGTTCTTCCAAGGTTCTCTCTTGATCCTTGATTAGATTTCTCAATGTGTTTACACTACCAATGATCTATGATATTTCCACCTTACCTATGGAATACACCTTAGCCATCAGTTTCTCCTTCTCATCCTTCACTTTCTTGAAGCATGCATCTATCATCAAGGCTTGGTTGGAGAAGTTAAATAAGATTTCATTTATTAATTTTGTGCCTTCCTTCAACTTTGAAAATATATCCTCCACTTCTTAGATCTTGTCTGATAGGTCTTTATTTAGCTTCATATTGGGGTCTTCCTCTTCCTCTTTTTATACTAGCTCGGTCTATAGTCTTGGGAGCATCTTCTCCACCAATACACAAATCTTATCAACCTCTGACAGGTTTAAGGTGTTTATTTTGACTAGAAGAGATGGCTCATTTACTTCCATGCACTCATAAAGTTTTTTTAATTTGAACATGTTGGTCTACACTTCCTCCTTAGCTTCCTTGAGGAGTTTTTTTAATTTCCTTACCTTCCCATCATTTATAAATTCTCAACATGTTACTTTCATGGCCATTCTTATTATTGCATTCCTAGATTGGACTGGGTTCATGACCCATGGGTCAATAAGAATATATTCCTATCCTTCATCAATATCCTATATGCTCAAATTTTGATCCTTTTTCACCTTGAATTGGGGCTCATCTATGTAATAATACAATGTAAATAAAAGTTGTTTATGCATCCTTGTCATGGCAACTTGGGGGGGCATAGTTTTGTATAATTATAAATCTCCTTCCTCTTAATATTTCTATGTTATTTATATAATTTTGAGTTGTTTTTCATTCTTTTTTATAATGGCCTTCTCCTGTATGTGTACTTTTCTTCTTCACTAGAACCATTCCTCTCTTTAGTATGCTCCTTCGAGGAATCACTTATCTGGACTTTAGGGGTTACTTCATCAAACTTCTCCCCTCATTTATTTCTTAATCCTAGGGCTTATATATATTTATCTTAAGGGTTATACCTTCAGTTCTAGGGTCGCCTTGTTTTTGTTGGTACTCCTCAATAGTCTCTATTTTTTGGTTCAAGATAATAGTATCACCTTATTTTGTCTAGGCACCCCTTCATTACTTAGGCATACCTTAGCAGTTTCCTCTACTTATCTAGAAAAGTCATTTGGTGCCTATTCAACCGCCTCTATTATTGGTTCTATGCTCAAGGTTAATTTTGGGGCCCTCTTCTCCAACTTGGACTTATTCTATTCCCAATCAAGTTTTTGCTTTTCTTCAAGTGTCAAGGCCTAGTATATATCTTCTTCATTAAGTCACATCTTTCTCTAGGCCACTTATTTATCCTTGATAAATTAAGGGGCCACTAAGGAAGCCTTATCTTCGGATGTTGACATTATTTTATTTGGTGTTATCTTTAGTAAGGTTGTGTCAAAGGTAAGACTTATCATTTCCTTAGTTACTCTTAGCACTATGTCCACACCATTTTTTAAGGCATCTTGAATGTTTCTAATGTTAAGCTCCTCTTCACCTTCCTCTATTTATAGGATATAAGTCCCTACCATGTCTTCTTTAGTCTCTTCTTCTATTATAGGTCCTAGGGCTACCTCTTTTTCATATCCATAAGGGTCTTGGTAGGAAATGCCATGGGTCCCTTAGTATTTCTTGGATGCTTGTTGGAATAATCACCCCCTTGTTCGAATGTTATACACTTATTTGGGGTAGGTGGCATGATCTATTCCTCAAAATCTATCTTCAACTATATGCACTCCATAATTTTTTATAATTTTTCACCCCACTTCCTTTGGAGTGACTTTGCCTAGACTTTTGGTGCATCCTTTCCTTCATCATCGACTAGGATGGGGTGATCATCATCTTTGCCATGGTATCCACCCTTCTTGTGTGGCTTCATCTCATTTGATAAATTTAAAAATTCTCCTATTTATTGTAACCCTCTAAAGGGGATGGATGTTAGTTATATCTCTATCATCCTCCTCATCCCTAGTTTCCTTGGTTTTGGGGTGCACAAATTGGTGTCTCATCATCCTTATATCACAATCCATGCCTTTATCTTGGATATTTATCTATTGCATGTTTGGGATCTTATTAAGTGCCATCATTAGGTGTTTATTAGAAAATACATAAGGTAATCAGAGTTAACCTAAAATATTTCCATATATGAGTGCTAGGTGCACCACACAAAAGTGTTACATCATGATGAAGGTCACCATTTCCACAATCTTCTAAGGGAGTAATTTTTGGATGTGCCACTCCTTCCAAAGGAATATACATACCTATTGAACTACCCTTACACTCTAGTTTTATACTTATATGAGAAATTAAAAGGTAGATGATATATTATTACTTAACCACTAGGGACTCATGATTTGTTGTAAACACCCATATATGCTCATCATCACCATCTAGCACACTTATCTCTTCCATCACCATTAGGATAATCATGTATCCCCACCAGAAGGTCTCGTGCACCTAATAGCATTCTTGCACATTCTTTATGATCTCCTCTATGATAAACTTGGAGATGTTGAAATTTTTTTCTTATGTCATATGGTGGGAAATGTAAAGGAAGGTTTTTCTTATGTTTGACCATTGGCCACCAGGGAAAATTTTGGCACTTACTAGGTGCATTTATTCCCTTGGACCTAGGTCTTGGATGTCTTTTATATAGAACACAAATCCTAACTTGTAATAGCCCAGGAGATTTGCAACCCTCTTTAGTTATACATCATCATCCATCATCTCCCATATATACATACTTACACAAATTAACCCTATTATTATGCTTATGTGGATTGTAAAAATTCTCATGTACCATCTAGCAAAATAGAACTAGTCACCATACACCCACAAGAGAAGGAAATGTACCATCTCTTCTGGCTTGGTGAAGTTTGGTAGCTCAAAGAGTTGTGTTGTACTCATGGTTTGTAACTTATCTCTAATGGAGACATCAAAGAGTGTGGTTTCTACCTTGGTCTTCTTGCCTATGTCCACCATCTAGTCTTTGTTTAGCTCCTATATATTGTTACTCATTTTATGGTTATAGTCTTTCAACTTTTACACATGGGTAAAGGATACCCATCTTTCCCCCACCCTGACTTCTATCAAGTACTCCATTTCTTAGTAGGTGATATTTACACTCATAATTAGATAAATATCTATGATGATAACTCCATTTACCATTTTCACCTCATATTTTATGATGGCTACTTCACTCACTACTTTTTCTTTCTTTGCCTCCTTGTGTGCTTCTAGTGATTCTAAGTTCAATCCTTTCTTCCCTATCTTAAACCTGCTACTATTGAAAAATAAATGATTGATCCTACCAAATCCCAAAATGGTTTCTAGTTTATTTCATAGCCATGGTAAATGTGATTGTGCTTTCATTTTTTGAGCTTCCTACCCCATTAATCACAGACTGGTTATCCTATCAAAATCTCTACTTTCTTATTTTTCCTTCAAATTCCTTTTGTTTTCTTTCTCTTCACCATAGGGTGAAACACAATCTCCTATTTTCTCCTTTTTTCACACTTGGGAAGGCTATGAGGAACTTGTTTTCTCTATGGTAGAATTTTTTCTTTCTAGTGGCTTTGGCTCTTTACTTTGACTCTTGAAAATGACAAGTAAACTACCTTCCTCTACCAAATTTGGTCTTATATGTTGTTATAATCTACCAAATTAATGGTAGAAATCATTAAGATCCTTTAAATCCACTAAAATCCATGAAATCTACTAAAATCCACCATCATCTACTCATTAATGTGGATCTTTGTTTTTTTGCCATCATTCCATAACATTAACTCTACTAATAGTTTCTTCAAGGAAGTGATAGGTAATTAAAATGATCACTTCCCACAAATTTTTGGGTGGGTGTCCTCTATCAAAATGGTCACTTTCTTGTGATTTTTTCATCTTGGCATGACCTTCAGATTCTTTTTAGTTTCCTAATTACAATGCTTTACATGCACATGATTCAACCTCTCAAGTTTTCTCTCTTCTCTAGTGTTATGCTTCCTTTCAAGTGTGCCTCACTATCTTGTGTCTCTTTTTTTTCCTCCCCTACCCCATACAAATCCTTTTTTTGGTCCTCCAACACCTCACTATCTCCTCTTGGTGTCTTACGCATGAACACCTTGTGCACTTTACTCATCAAATTATACTTGAAGTTCAATTATCCTAGCAGACTTCACACGTGCATAGAAACTTAGGTGTTAGGCCACAAGTTATTTAAAAATTACTAGACTTGACTCACCCAACTAGATTTATGTGAGTATAAACACTAGGAATGTTCTATTACAAGACTAAATTCACCATGCTTATTCAAACAAAACAAAATAAATAAAACATAAGGCAAATATTTGGCTCACACCAATTTTATTAAAGTCACAATACAAAGTGCCTAACTTTTGATCAAAAAGTTGGAATTAAAGGGAACAAGCACAATTATAATGATGGTATAATTTCAATATATTACTATTGAAATTCCTAGGGAACATTTCATAACTTAACATGCATATCTTGCATGCTCTAGTCTCCAAGATGTTATGGATGACATAAGGTCCCATCCACTTGATCTATAATTTTCCTAGGTGCCTTAAGTACTTAGAATCATATAAAAAGACCAATTTACCTTTTGTAAACACCTTACCCTTAATATCCTTATCATGCCATGTATTTTAACAAGCCTTCCCAATCTGTTAGCTCTATTGTGCTTGGGCACATGTCTCATCTAACCTCCCCAAATTCTATGTGTTTAATGACTCTTGGTTTTCAATAGACAAATACACATGATTCATAATGATGGAAAGAAGAAATCCATCAATAAAATGACCTCTATTCCAAACACTAGTTGGAATGGTGTAGCCTTGTTCAGGCACTTGTATGTCATGTGATAGGCCCATAACATAACTGACACATGGTCATCCCAATCCTTATGACCAATGATATAGATTTTGGTGAGGTATGTCCCTAGTATTTTATTAAATTCTTTTATGATTCCATTATCTTGGGGGTGTTAGGGTTTTGTTTTATGGTGTACCGCCATATACTCAAATAGTAGGATTTGAACTATTTCATTGATGAAATGTGTGCCATAGTTTCTAGTCAAGTTGTGTGAGCACCCATACCTACTGATAATGTTTTCTTAAATAAATCTTTATGTTTTGGTGGCTATACAATATTTTGTGGGTGCCACTTCTTCCACTTAGTAAAATAATTTATAGCAGCCATAATTTACCTCACACCTATTCACTTCACAGTGGGAGTAATAGGCCTAACAAAATTAATGGCCCATTTTTCAAATGGTGTCTGGGTAAGGATGGGGATGAGGGGCATATTATACCAGTGGTTTGGGTTTATTATGTACTAGAAGATGTCATACATTTTATCATATTCTTTTGGATCATTAAACATAGTTGACCATGATAAGCCTAATTGTAGCACTTTTCATGGTGTGGCATCTCCAACACAATGGCCTATAACAATCCCCTCATGCACCTCTTATAGTAAAAGGTTTTGTTCATGCTTTAGGACACATCTGTACATGATCTCATCATGTCCCAATTTGTATAGTTCCATACCAATGATTTAAAATGGGGCATCATGAACTACAAGTTATATTTTTTCTTTAGTTGTCATATCTTGAGGCATAGATATGAAGGTCAAAAATGTAGTAATCTCTACTAAGTCTTCCAAGATGTGTTGTGTCCTATAGAGTTGCATGTCAAGCATATCATCTTCAATTGTAACTACCACATCTCTAGATTTGATGCAGGATAGATGGTTTGGGCTTGAGTTTTGCTTTCTAGGCTTGAATACAATAGAAATTTAGAATTATTAGAACAAAATGATTCATTGACAAATACACCCTATAAAATGGGCTTGTTTACCAAGTACTTAAGTGTCTCATGATTAGTAAAAAAGATAAATGGGGTTACAAACAAATACTGTCAAAAGTTTTATAAGGTGTACACCATGGCCAGTGCCTCACACTTAGTTGTGGTGTAATTTTATTCTACCTTGGTTAGTTTACTACTTTTAAATTAAATAGGATGATCCATTTTCCCTTTGCCTAGATATACGAGAATGGTGCCAATTACAGTACTAGAGGAATTGACATGGACAAGGAAGGGTGTTTCCCACTTGAGAAATTATAGTATAGATGCACTTGACATATTTAGCTTCAAGGTCTTGAAAGCATCCTCCTACATTGTGCCCCAATAAAATGGGCCATCCTTCCATAATAGTTCCTCTAGTGGCACTATAATCCTAACATAGTTCCTTATGAATTTAATATAATATTTGTAATGTCTAATAAATACATGAATGTCTTTATATGTTGATGGTGTTTGAAGCTAAAATATTATTGAAATTTTGGCTAGATCAATGAGTAGACCATCCTTACAAAGGATTTTCCTAAGCAATGTGCCAAATAACATTGTAAAAATACACTTCTTGAGATTCAAAGAGATTTGTAATTGTATGAACCTTTTAAACATTATGCACAAATAGTCATAGGGATATTTTACCATTACATACACTATCCTATCATATAAATATACTTGGAATAACTCATGAATAAAGTCTTTGAATGTGGTGATCACCACCCATGAGAAAACTATTAGTGCATTATTCAACGAAATAGCATCATGTTCTATGCAAAATATCCCCACACAGTCATAAAGGTGGTTTTTGGATTTTTCTCCTTCTTGATCTAGACTTGATGGTATCCTAAAAATACATAAATAAATGTGTATATTTCACAATTTTTGATCCCATCCAATACTTCATCATTGAATAGAGTTGGGAAGGGGTTGGTCATGCAGGTGATGTTCAACATCCTATAGTCAACACAAATTCAAATGTACCCATTCTTTTTTATGTTGATGACCATGAGGCTAACCCATTAAGACTCCTACACTAGATAGATAACTCATATGGCTAGCATGCCATTGATCTCATTTTTTACCTTGGCATGAAGATTTGGGTTCATTATATAGGACTACTTCTTGACTAGTCTCACATTGTTGATTAGTTGGATGCTCATATTCCCAAGGGATGGTTGGATGCCTTTTATATTCTTATAGTTTTATGGGAAGAAGTATTGGAATTATTCTAGTATATCAATAATATGTGTCAATTTTGTGTTAGACCAATAGGTACCCAGAGTGGTAATTTTGGGTTCCCCCTTTGAGCTAATATCTACCTTGGTAGTTTCTAATGGCACCCGATAAGGTTCATGCTTTTCATGGGGTGAATCTATGACCTTTCTACTACCCTCAGTTGTCTCTACCTAAATATGGGTAGGGTATTCTTCTTCTCAAGAACCATCCTCAACTTTATGCACTAACTTCTTTCCCCCTTCCGAATTCTTCTTGTTGTATACTTTCTAACTGTCATCATCTTTGTCACTAGATTCACTGTTCAAAATTTGTTCTTTGAAGAAGGTTGGGAGTGCTAACCCTTTTTTTTTAACATGTTCCTTAGGCACTCTTCTAATATATCAATGCCCTCAAACACTGGCCTTTAAACTATCTATAATGGCTCAATTAGTTCAAGGTTTTATGAATAAAAAGAGAAGGTATGAATAAATCACTCCTTAATAGCATCCTAGTTGTTGTTTCATAGTGCATCTCATTTACTATATACCATGCTCACACCTAAGTCTTTAAGGTCTTATATAATTCATGCACCCATAGATTTCTTATGGCATTTTCACCATAAATAGTCCACATTTCTTCACAAATTTGTATATGTGATATGGGGTTAGAGTTACTAGAGTAAGCTAAAATGTCCAGGTCCTCATTGATTTTTCCAAATTTGGTGAAAATGGCCACCTTTACATCCTCCTAAGTTGGCAAGCTAGGATTATATGCTGCCCACCAATGAGTGGCAGTGCTTTTCAATGTGTACACTAGTGCAATGCTCCCATTCTATCCACCTCCTTTAGAATGCATGACTTAATGTCATAGACATATTCTTTTACAAGATTACTTCCTTCATACCTTGGAAGTGCAACAAGTTTTCCCTTACTAATACAAGGCACTCTTTTTCCCCTTACTTGGTGCAAGGGATCCATCTTTTATGATCATGATCAATCTATATCTAGTTTATATTTACTGCTTTTGGTTCCTTTGCTCACACCTAATGACATTATTGACCAATGGTCTCATATGCTTCCTTGACCCATCAGTTTCAAGAAACTTTTTTTGTATTTTATGTTGAACATCCATCCTCCTAAGAGAGGTCCCTTGATTATTTGGCTCTAGGGTCTTGACTCCTTGTGTTGTGGTGTTATAGATATGGTTGATTTCATCATCAATGTCTACACTCTAAACATAGGGGGTTCTTTGGTCATTTGAAATAGGTATAACTACCCTATCCTTTCCATTATTAAAGGTCATGTACTGCCTTTTTAAGCATATATATACATTATTTGCATAATACCACAACCTTCCCAAAATCATTGGGTAGTTATCCTACTCCACTAACTCTATTACTTCAAAGTTAGCCCAGAATTTGGTGCCCATCATATATACAAATGTGATCTTAAAATTTTATATAGGATGTGCTCAGGTCTTATTGGCCATAAAAAACACATGAGGGGAAGGTCTCAAAGTTGGGCTACACATTTTATCCTAAGCATTCTTTGTCAATATGTTTACCTTAATGCATGTGTCTAAAATAACCGTATAGATAGACCAACCATCAATAGTGGTGTCCACCAGGATTTCTTGGTCATATTTAACATTCTGAGTGTGTTAGACTTCTCACACCCTCTCCATGTGTGACATAGTAACCTCAACCTAATTTTGACCTGCATGTTCAAGGAGTAAGTTATTAAATAGGGGTAGCATACCCTTGGTCTATAGGAGGCATAATATATTGATCAATTTTTGTACTCCAACCTCTCAATTATCCTACTTCTTTTGAGTGGTGGTAATCTATGCTTCTAGGTCCCATGATAATTTGAGATATCCATGTAAGTTTTGTATTGTGTTTATAGCCTATTATAGTACATCCTTATGGTGTGTTAGGTCTAGATAGGTAAAAAATTTTGGTTTAAGCCATGTAATATGCTCATTTTAACCCTTATCCCCATACTTGAGGCATAACTCAGGTACTGACATAGTTGGTTGTTAAGTGGTGATTCTACTACAAGTAGTTATTTTCACCTTGACTTCTATTATACCTATAAGATATGACTTTGGGGTCTATTTTTTCATTTTCTACTTGCATTTGATCATCCTTGTGCCCTTGTATTCACCAAGCCTCCCTTGGGTTAACTTTTTGTAAAGGTTAGGATATTATTCAACCTTATGGTGCCCTCTATAATACCCAAAACTAGGATGTGTAGGTTAGTCATTCTAATCATGCTCTATTGATCCACACTTAAACATGAGCATGGTAGGAACCTTCGACCACCACATCCTCCGCCTTTCCCTCTAGTGTCTCACTTCATCCCAAAGCCTGTATTCTACTAGCCATATCCATTATTCCCTTGATTTTCTTTCCCTCTAATTGTTGTTGTAGCCAGTCATGTGCCCCTTTCCATGTTTTCATACATTTCATCAATCACCCAATAATCAACAATGGTATGGGTGTAGGAATTGTAAAAATTAAAATATATGGTTGTGTTGATATGATTTATGCATTACAACAAAGGGTAGTTTCACATGTTGTGCACTTTTCAATAGACTTCATACCTTAGAAGCAGAGCATGTAAATTATTCTATGGGTAGTTATTTTTATTATGGCCTTATGCTTTGTAGTTGGTGTACCATAGTCCACTTCAAGCATCATGTAAAACGATGGTGGTAATATTTTGGAGCTAAGATGCCATAGATGTAATTTACACCTCCATAAATGGGTTCATCTTAGTGTATGCACTTCTGACTACCTTAGTTTTGAGCATCGATTCAAGTGCTTATTGAGGGTTGTAAAATTCTTCATGGAAAGTGTTCTTTGAAATGGCACAAGTAACCCCCAAAAAAACTAGTGTGCATTTTGGGAAGCGTACATATCATATAATATCTTTGATAGGAGATTTTTTAACCATGCATCATAAAAGTGAACACTCTCTAAGATTATTTAGGTAAATTCTTTTGGCACAGTGTTGTTCTATTGTTCAAACTTTAGGATGTCAAACTCTTTCAAGAATGTATCCTTTAGGGTATCATAGTCAACCATGACCTAGTTAGGATAAAAAAATTGTTTCAGGTGTGGGCATAATCAAGTAGTGTTTACAAACTGAGTATCCTTACACTCCAATTAGGTTATGCCTCACACACACCACTATAATTCACACTTAAACACATGTTCTATAGCAATTTCCACATAATTATACTCTAGGAGGTGCATAGACATTTATTAGTATTCTATTATGGGGTGTGACTGGTATTTATGGTGCTTGTCCCCCAGTGCCTATCCTCCTGGTGGTTGTCCTCCAATGCCTCTAGCCTTAGAGGTACGTGCTAGTCTCATTGTTCTTACTAGAATAGGTGATGTCATCATTGTTTTGATACTTATTTGTGTCACTAGAACACTTTTGTAAGTCTGTTACCCACCTTGTGTTTCTAAAATAGGTTATGTTGGTATTCTCACATTCAATTTTTACTATTGTGAGCTAGTGTTAAATGGTCTAGAGGTAGTTACGCTCACCTCTTTATGTGTAATAATCTATTAAATAACAAAGTTACAATCTAAATATATAAAATTTCTAAGATCTAAGGCATTAGTAGGGTTAAAAATGACTTCTATACTATCTTCAAGTGGGGGATCCAGTGCATGAGTATGCACTATAGGTTCAAAGGGGGTAAGCATGTCAAGCGTATCTATAGTCACCAAAGTCTATAGGAACTTGGTGAATTCCACACCATTAAAATTTTGATCTTGATCTATTGCTTCATTATACCTCTCAGTTTCATGCTATTATTTTTTCAGATATCCTTCTCCATGTCCTTCTTATTCACTCTAGGTCCACTTGACACTTTCAGGTTCCATATCCTCTATCAATCGGCATTATCTCTTATTATATACTTATATTATGATCTCTTGGGTGTCAATTGGCTCATCCCCTTCCATCATGTCTCACCTACACATCCCCCTCTTCCCCTTTGTGTAGCTCATATACAAAAGGATTTGAGCCTTCCACTGCCAAAGTTTCAAAACCATAATCAACCATTAGATTCTTGAGCTCTATTCCAAACTCCATGAATGTCCTCTAGGGTCATGTAAGAACTGGTACTCCACTTCCATAGGGCATAAATAAGTTGATACTACAAACTCAAGTACATAGCTATTCAGACCTCCTTACCACCATTTATCCATTGTTCTATTCCATGTAACATCTAGGGTCCCAAACCTCTATAGGTACTCCCTTATCCACTCATATCATCATCCATAGCTTTTTCTTCTTTGGGTTGATTATGCATCCAACCACTTGTACACATACTCACATAATTCATAAAAAAATACCTCATATAAAGCATCACATAGGTTATCCTAAACCCATTTTCTTGGATTTTGTCCTTTACAGGTTAAATGCTTCTATACAAAACTATTTTTTGCCTGATGCAGCTAGTGCTTAATGTTTTTGAGAGAAATCTAGTACATTGTTCTGTCACACCATTACAACAAAAAAATTCAACATGGTCCCAACAATGGAACTAAAATGTTGTTAAAGTCTATGAGTGGCTTTTTCTAAACAAGTGCAGTCTTGTGATAACTATTTTTGTGTCAACATTTAAACACTCGACTGCATCAACATCAATCCACATAAGGCATGGGCCTTATGTGCTCACCTAAAGTATAACTAAGAAATAATTACGGCCCATATTGGGGTAGTTGTGCCATGGTGCAAGGCTTCACTAGGGGGACTCAAGTAATGCAATGTAAGCTTAACTCTAGGGTAGACCCATAAGTTCATGCCTTTCTTGAGATAAGTTAGATGTCATATAGGTGTTGAGTGGGTCTTGCAACTAATAAGATTTAAAGTATTCTCCATACTAAATAGATGCAAATTAAACAAGGGTTGGGTTCATGGGTGTAGACCTATACTTCACAAAAATTACAAAATCCATTAAATATAAAAACTAGAAAAACACACAAATTTTAATTCACATAATTAATCAAAAGTTCAACATCACATAACTACTTGCATCCGATAGCAATACTACAAGACATATGAACTAGACAAACTCAACTATGATTCAAAACAACACCATTTCTCAGTCTTCATAGTCCAAATTAAGACCTTACATTTAAAATCATATTACTAATAACCCATAAGCTCATGGACAAACTTGGGCATTAAAAATTGGAGCCAAAGTGGCCTCCATTCTACATCTAAGCCTTAATTGTTACTAGAGAAAAATTTGTAGGGCATGGTTTCAAAGTCATTCCATCAAAGCTTCATTATAGTTCTCTATCTCCCCTCATTCTTTAGTTTGAGCTCTTTATATATGTCTTTAGGAGCATTTTTACTAAGGTGGAAACTAAATGTTGAGTGATGAGCTAGAGATCCATCATCATAACCTTTGGTTCTATGACCCCATTATTTGCACACTCCACCTACCATATTTTTCATATCTTCATTGATGTCCTGATTATCCAAGAGATGGTTAGCCATCAGCTAGATGGCACATGTTTTGCCTCTACATCTTTCAAATGGATAATAAAACTGTTAGGCTAATTGCTTGCCAAATTATCTAAACACACCAAGGTGGATATCATGTTTTCATGAAAACTCCACTAAACAAGGGTTAGGGGCCCAACATATATTATGAGATTCACTAATACATCTACTTAGACATGATATAATCATATTATTCTTTACTACATGATTGATATAGATATAACATGAATATCTTATCCTTTTGAGATAAGGTTACTATCACATTGCATTTCCCTCTCCTCAAAAGGAGGGAATAATGGGGAAATTTCATAGAGACATGAGCCCACATATACATAGTTGGTAGAATTTACATAATTTTATATGGTTTACATGATTCATATATACATTTGGGTCATAATTTTAAGCATTTGACACTTATTTTCATAGATTTGGGATAGAGTTTTGTAGATTTTTGACATGTATTATACATAATTTATATAGCAGAGGTTATATTTTTAAGAAGATGGTGGTAGGTGGGGTCCTCTTGAGAAAGTGTTGAGATGGATTCATAAAGAAACTCAAGAGGAAGTAGTTTATTGTTTGGTAGAGGAGTATTGACCAATTATTTGGTAATGACTTGCCCTTTAATTGACTTTTTTTGAATTAGCTCAAGGTCAAACTTAGCTAAAAATATGAGCCACTTAGCCATACATTGGTTTTGGTATAGTTTAGAGTACATGTACTTGAGTGGGTTAGTGTTGGTGATGACATAGGTTTTGTGATTAAGAAGGTAATGATGAAGTTTGAAAGCCACAAAGAATAAGGTGAGGAAAAGTTTCTCAAAATGGGTGTACCAAGTTTCATACTCTATAAACATTTGACTTATGTTACTAGGTGTAATACCTTTAAAAATATCATCCAAAATATGACTAATAAGGGATAACTTTTGTTTTATAATCCCAATGTACCCCCAAATTAGTCCCTTGACATCTTTTGTAAACCCTTTCCCAACCATGCCCCTTTCACCAACTATGATGAAAATAAACTAGAATCATCTCACACTCATGAGGTCTATACGATTAATGTCATCATTTGTGAAATTATTATTGAGGATACCATTACCTCATCTATAAGTCAAATTTTTATAGAGTATGAGACTTGGTACACCCATTTTGAGAAACTTTTCCTCACCTTAGTCTTTGTGGCTTTCAAACTTCATCATTACCTTCTTAATCACAAAACCTATGTCATCACCAACACTGACCCACTCAAGTACATGTACTCTAAAATATAACAAAACAAATGTATGGCTAAGTGGCTCATATTTTTAGCAAAATTTGACCTTGAGCTACTTCAAAAAAATTCAATTAAAGGGCAAGTCATTGCCAACTAACTAGTTGATACTTCTCTACCAGACAACCAACTATTTCCTCTTGAATTTCTTGATGAATCCATCTCAACACTTTCTCAAGAGGACCCCACCAACCAAATTACCATGTTATTTGATGGTTCTAAATTACAACATGGTGGGGGTGCTAGAGTTATCTTCATTTCCCTTGATGGTGAACCTCTTCCTCTTTCCTTTAAACTTGATTTTAAATGTACCAATAATGTGACTGAATATGAATCCCTAGTAATAGGTCTTCAAACCACTCTAGCCTTGGGAATTAAAACCATTAGTGTCTTTGGTGATTCCCAACTTACGGTCAACCAGGTAATGGATCCTATCAATTTAATAATGATGTGTTGAAAAAGTACAAACAACTTGTAAATGTACTCTTAGAATAATTTGATCATTACCTTATTTATTATATTCCATGATATACCAACAAGTTCATGGATATAATGGCTTCCCTTACTTCCCAAATCCCAACTCAACCTACCAAGTCCAAACTCTTTGTTACCATCCACCATTTTATCACACCTTATTATATTCTTTCCAATCTTCCTATTATTTGTAGTGTAGATAAATATCCATCTGACATATGGTATGAACAAACTTGCAACTACCTCAACCTTGGCATCATCCCTCCTAATCTTTCTAAGAATGCATAAAGAGCCTATATTTAGAGTATCTCTCATTACAACATACTAAGGGGAATCTCTTACAAGAATTGCTTCAATGGCCTTCTCCATTGTCTACATAGTCATGAAGCTTCCCATGTTATCATAGAAATACATGATGAAATCTATAGGGCACACTTTAGTGGTTAGTTGTTACTAAATGTATCCTTCACCTTGGCTAATATTGGCCCATCCTCAACCAAGACTATTGTGATTATGTAAATAAGTATGTTAAATGTCAACAACATGCCAATTTACATCATGTACCTACCCATGGACTATTAGTACCCAAAAACTATTGACCCTTCTCATAATGGGGACTCGATCTCATTGCAAAAATCAATCCTCATTATTCACAATGACATTAATCCATAATTACTACCATTGAGTATTTCACCACATGGGTTGAAGACATTCCTCTCATCTCAACTAAAGATGATAAGATAGTTGACTTCATCAATAATCATATCATCTATCATTTTGGTGTTCCCCATAAGATCATCACCAATAACGGTAAATATTTCAATAAAAAACTAGTCCAAGGTCTCTGTGATGCATTTGGAATTAAGTTAAAATTTTCCTCACCTTACCATCCATAACCTAATGGATAGGTGGAATCTTCTAACAAAACTCTTAATAAAATGTTAACCAAAGTAGTCAGTGCTTTAAGTTGGGATTGACACTTATAC
>JARHVA010006261.1:0-12500 GCA_037957365.1 Torreya grandis | reverse complement strand
TTGCATACATTCTTTCATTCTTTTTGGTATTATTTTTATCATATATCTATCATACTAGATTGACTCTATCGACCCAATTCTAATCATTATGCATAGGTCCTTAGGAATAGGCAATTGGATCAACTCAAATGATGTAGTACGGGTTTCCAAACTTATAGACATCTAGTTCAGACTACTTGGTTCACCTAGTCAACCCTGTACACTTTCAAGCATCTAGATTCAGCTACTAGGTCAACCCAATTGACCCTATACATTCTAGGCACTTAACAGCAAGATTTTACAAAGCTTAATTGACTCAATCGACCTAGTTAGTAGATTTTTAAAGCATATTCCAAGGTTTTTGACTAACAATATTCATTCTCAGTATCTCTGATCAACCAAGGTTCCTTTCTATCTCTATATCTCTTTCTTTTATGTCTTTCTTTCCATAGTTTATAATCTTTAAAACTACCCATGCATAGTCAACTAGATCAACCCTATCGACCTAGTTCTATGGTTTATGTGTTGTCTAAATAACTAGGTCAACCTTGGCTAACCCTATTCATTTTTAGACCTTATTTCCATAGTATAGGTTTGACCATGTTAACCTTGTTCTATATGTTGTGCATATAGTGTTAATACTATACCTTGTGTCAATTTGGAATTAATCTCTATATTTTAGTAATTAGTTTGCACTTTCTTTTGTTATTCATGGCATGCTTAGAATAGTTCACATATTCTAATTAGGGGGTTTTTAATTAAATTTTTATTTTCACTATTTCTATTTTATGCACACATAGCCAAATCACAAAAAAAAAAAAAACACTTTAACATTTATATACCCAAATCCAATCTACTTCGATTTCATCACCAAAGGGGAAGCTGACTTGATACTCTGGTCAAGTATAAAGTGTGGTTAATGATATATTCTAGATAAGCACCTGACACCCTTATCATTTTGGTTTTTGAATTGATGTGTAGGCCCCAATACTAAGCCTATATAATTGTCACTATAGTCCCTTTTAGCCTAAACTATTTGAAACCATCCTTAAATTGTTATCTAGTTCCTTGTTTTATAGCAAAATTTCCATCACATTTAAAGTCATTTCTTAATAATCTAGTAAAACATCTTAGGTTGACCAATTAGTTATCTATTTACTTTCTAAGTTTATTTCTTGATTTTTGCTCAATTATGTATGTAAAAACTTACATTAGCTAGTGTTAGTACAAGGTTTTGTAGTTTGTGCCTTAGTTGGATTGGCCAATGTTAATCCAATTAAATGTTCATTTATTTTTAGCTCTTACTTTCTTAGATTAGCTTAAAAAATTATCTTATTTCAGTTCATAACTTGTTATCAACCTTCTCATTTTCTCTATCTATTGTACTAGGTTTACCCAGTCGACCTTGTACATTTTTTTAGCCTTTGTGCATTGTACAAGATTGGCCTACTTGACTATGTACTATTTTCAACCCCTTTTACCTCTTTTCCTAGTCTTTACACACTATACTAGATTGACTATGTACTGTTTCTATCACTTCTTATCTGTTTATTCTTTTTTGCACCTCATTTTTTGTGGTTATCTAGTCTTATTTCATCATGATGACATATGTTCATCCTTATTTTATTTAAGAACATTTAATAATTAAATATTTGGATAATAAACTCACTTATTTCATTAATTTAGATGAAAATATCCAAGTTTTTCCTTCATCTTCTCCTAAACCAAAACCAATCACTACACAATGTAATGTAGTTGAGGTCATTCATCTCAATCCTCTTCCTAATACCAATTTTGGGAATCTTCCACCAACTAATCCCTCTCCTATCAGTAATCATACCCTTACAACCAATGTTCATAATCCTCTTGTTAGACCCATAACAAGATCACCAAGTCTTATCAATTCCCAAAGTAACATGGTTGAATCCACTCAAATTGATAATATAGATGATTCCCAATTATTCAAAAACCTTAATGATAATACTATTTACACTCCTCACAAGAATGGTGGCTTTACCATGTTTCCTTCTTCTTCTACCACACTTAAGTCAACTAACACTAATGTTAAGAGTCCTCTACCTACAAATAATCCTCCTCCCACCAAAACTAACAATCATTTTCCTAACAACACTAATACCCCACCTTAAAATCCACTTATTGATACAATTCAACTTCTTGTGCAAGTAATACAACAAATGAACATCATGCAAAAAACTAACACCTCTCAAGTGATGAATATGCAACAACATTTATGTAGCATGGTTAGTCAACCACCTCAAGTCATAATGTCTTAACCAAATCAAAATTTTGTCCCTCTTCTTAGAGATGCTAATTGGAATATCATCCCTCACCCTTAAATAAATAACAAAATACTTCAACATCTTCAAAATAAACCTTTAGCCCCATTCATTACATCCATATATATTGGAAACATTTATCCAACTATCACATATAATGGGACTAAGAACCATAATATCTTTCTTAAGTCTTTTGGTAATATCTATAAGGAATAGGTCTAAACTAACACCTTTGCTACCACCAAGCTCTTAGCCAAAACCTTTGTTGGCAATTCACTTGAATGGTACAACCAAATTACTAGACATTCCATATCACAACTAGAGGATTTATTCAATGCTCTAGTGAAGGAATTCCAACATGATGACCTTCTTAAAAATTACCTTAATCATTTCATCAATGCCAAGCAACTTCCTAATGAATCTGCTCACACTTTCATCAAATGATGGAAGTCTCTTTCTCATAAATTGGACCATAACATGAATGATGATACTCTTTTAAAACTATTTTTTACTGCTCTTAAACCTCCCCTTCAATATAAAGTTTGAATATTTTCACCTAAAAACTTAGAAGAAGCCTTAGACTAAGCAAAAAGGTAAGACTTTATTATAACTCAATTTAAACCATCTAAAACAACTATTAAAGTACCTTTTCAATTATCTTATCATATCATTAATTCATCTAAGCCTCCCCAACCTCAAAGTGGAGCATCTAATTCAACAATTTTTAACCCTACCCACCCTTCCTTGAGTCTAGAACAACTTAAGAATAAATTTCCACTGTCTAAACCCATGAGCTTTGATCCTTCCAAACCTCCTCCAAAATGGTACAATCCTGATAATTTTTGTTGGTGGCATGCTACTATAGGTCATTATCATGAGTCTTATCATGATCTTCATTAATTTCTTCTTTTTTCCTTGCCTAGTCCATATTTCAATCTGGATACTCTAACAAAACAATGTTATCAAGACTATCTTCAAGCTTCTCAACTTCAATCTCAAGAACCACAATCACATCAAAATCACCTACCTAATGATCAAAAACAATCATCTCATACATATACCTCATCTTATATTTTTTTTCAAACCATAATTGATCTTTCTTCCTACACCAATAAGGAAAGGCTAGCTAGCATGAACAATTTTAAACATATCATTGCATCCATTAAACCTCAACCTCTTAGGTTGCATGAACTAAAGGAGTACCTAGTTCAAATGCCTACTCTAAATCATATCATACATGGTCCTCCTTTACCTCCTTTATCTCCTCATACCTCTCCTACACATAATATGTCACATTCAACTTCCTTAAACTCTAAAAAACTAACACATTTACCTATCTCCAAATGCACCTACCAACCCAATGTAAATCATTTCAATGGTTCAATTTTACCTCATTCCAAATCACATGTTGGGGCATCTTGTGATGCACATCCCTACATCCACCTACCCATTGGGGCATCTTACGATGCCCACTCTTATTATACAATGCATGATAACAATCAAATTTGGCTTAAAGAAAACTTTTTGAGACTTATAAGACTTGTATTTCACATACTCATCTTTGATATAGACGTTAGCATAGATCTTACTTGTTATTTTTGCCTTATGTTTTTTTGCACTTTATTTATTTTATTTTCACTTTATAATAATCATTATCTTCCTTTATGTTCTTTGGTTTTATTTCATGTTACATTTGGCATTTACTTTCTTTTTTGTCCTCATATATTTCTTTTATCTTTTTATGTTATTCTTTGCCTTAGTAGCTTTATGATTATTTTTTCCCTTTATTTAGCATTCCCCCCATGGGTTTCTCTTTCGTTAGTTTGTAGTATAAGACCATATATGAGACCTATCCCTCCTCACAAAGTACCACCTTTGCTTCTTTTCTCATTTTATTTTTTCACATTTTGCCTTTTGGTACCCTCGCGAGTTTCTCTTTTATGAGTTGTAGTATAAGACCATGGATAGGACCCAACCCTTCTCATAAAATTACCATTTTGTCATTATTTTTATAAAAAAAATATATTTTATCCTTGTTTTCAAACTTTAGCTTTTGCTTATTTTGATAGACAAAATCTACATAGTAATTTTTGTTAGCATGTTTTCCTCCATTTCCCTTATTCCCATGATAAGGATTCACACTTTTATATCATTGTATACCTTTTTCCCTTTGTCACATTTTTTACAATTTGAATTAATTCAAATTTTTCAATGTGTCACTCCTCTTAATTTCCCCTTTCTTTTACTCCATATTAGATCAAACAAGGCCAAATTCAAGATAACACTTTTATTTTACCTAGATTTATGAGACTCTTAAACTACATGCTCTTTAAATTTTCTCTCTCTTAGCAACCTAGTCCCAAGTATTCAAATTAAAGTCATATTTAGCATGCATGTTTGGTTTTCCAAATCGATATGGAGGAGGAAAATAAAAATCCATCAATAAAGTTGAAAGCCAAATTATTTGAAACAAAAGGAAATGATATATAAAAAGAAACATACAAGATCTCAAAATTCAAAATCACACCAAAAGATGAGATTTCAAGCACATCTCCTACCTCTAATCAAAGCTCAAAATCCATATTTATCCTCACATATAGATGAGGTCCTTTGGGGTGTGGTAGGCTAGTACATTGGAATAGGGGAATTCAAAAAACTCTATGGTGCTATCTACTTTCCCATGCAAGTACCCAATCTTCATAGTAGACTGATAGATTTGTAAAGGGTCCTAAGTAATGGGGAACACATGTGAAGGTAGGTCCATTTTATTTTTCATGCATATAGAATTTATGGGATGATCTATATAATTTATTTGCTTACCTAAAGACTTGTGTAGATAAGAGAAGTTCTTTATAATCCTTAAGGTCGAAGGTCCTCTTATTTTGACAAACCTAATTTGAGTGTCTTGACTTTGATAAAGAGTTCCTATACCTTGTTTTTTTCTTCATTCTCCCCTCCACCCATTTCATTTCCCCCTTTGACAAGAAAATTGTGATTATAAATCTATTTTCCCTCTTATTTAAATTCCTTCTTCTTCACCTCTTAAATACATGCTAGCATTACTTTATTTTAATTTTATCTATCCTTAGACCAAAACAACATGTTTTAGAAACTATGGATTTCAACCTTACACCATTTATTTACCACACCATCTCATTTTCATCTTCGTCATGTCATTATGTGGTTGTGTTTTCTTACATTATATCTTAGAACAAATACTACGTTAGAGTTTTCATCCTTTAGAGCTGTTGATTTTCATTTCTCCATCATGATTCTTTTTTTATTCACTTATCTTACATATGACATTTTCCATTATTATGTTTTTTACTTTATGTATGTCTTCTTCCTATTTGTCTCGCATCTTCAATTACATTTCATTTTCAGTCTTTCATGTTTTTCTTTTTGACTATCTTACATGAACTTACTTTTCCCTTTCTTACATATCTTTGTTCAAGTTTTCTTGCATTGACATTCGTTTTTGTCATTCATGTTTAAATGCTTCCCAACATGATTTAGTATGTTCTACATTCCTTTTTATCATTCATGTTTTACATGCTTCCCAACATGATTTAGTATGTTCTACATTCCTTTTTTGCCATTTATGTTTACATGCTTTCCAATGTGATTTACTATGTTCTATAATCATTTTTCATTCATTTTCCAATCATTTGCCATTCATTTTCCATCATTTATCATTCTCTCCCCATCCTTTTGTTAGTCATTTTCCTTCAATAGTCTAGCCTTGCCTTAACAATCATAATTTACCATTTTTTCCTAAATCCCTCATATTTTTGTCTCTACTAACTCATTTTTCACTACTATATGCCTATATTGTAAAAGCTTTATATTTTTGGCTATTTTTTGCACTAATCTCTCCATGTTCACCTAATGTTATTTACATTAAATACCTTCACATATCTTAAAGTCTACTTCTTTATATATAGCACTAAAGTAAGTAAAGTTATGTCTTTTTCAATTCTATCCTTTCCTTTATCTTATTTTCTACTCACTACACTTTACTTAGTATCAAAATTGTGTGTTATCATGTTTTATTTCCTAAAGCACCATCCAATGTTATACTCATGTGATACGTGATGAGATTTGAATAGGGAATATGTATACACATAATATTTTTAACTTTTATTGATTATAGACACTTTGTATCCTATAAGAACCTATCGAGTCTCAGTCTCTCTAAGTGCATGCCTAAAGGGTGCATCAATAAAGGGGTGGGTAGACCATTGGTGCTTCACAATATTGTTTTCCATTTTTCCACTTACCATCTACACACTCATATCCTAAAATCATTTACCCTAATCTTATTCTTTTTAACCTTACTCATTTCAGTCATTTTTCTCTTTCCATCCTCCTTTTCTTGATTCAATTCCCTTTAGATAGTCAATTGTACTAGATCAATTGGGTTCACCTTGTATATTTTAGGGGTATTTTTCACTTTTTGGGTTTGTTAGTATTTCAGCTAAATTATCTCAGACATAGTGAATTATCCCTAAAAATAGACAAGGTAGATTGGGTTGACGTTGTATAGCTGACATTTCCAAGAGGATTTAGGGCAAGATCCACATATATATTCAAGTTCATTTCTAACCATTTATGAGAATAGAAGTGAAGAATAATATGTGTGAATCAACATTTACTTATTGATCATTCTACTTGAGGAATAAAGCCTGGGATTTTATACTTTCTTTAGAGATATGGATTTTGTCTTGTGGAGAAATATTTTGGATGTATACATAGGTTGTGTAGTCTAGAGATGATTTGTCTTTGTTATCCTTACATACCACAATAATCTCTTGTGAAGCACCTTGGCCAAGTTAAATATTGAGGCTCGATGGATTTGTCTTTAAGGTAAGTATTCCTAACTTTATTTCTCCTTTATAAGAGTATATAGATAACATAGTTGTGTTTTTATTCTCATGCATTAGGATTTTATATACATTGATGTGAGTATATTTATTTTATTCATGTTTATTTTAGTTGTTTATTTTGTTTCTAAGCCCCACTTTGTGTCACAATCTTTGGTGTGCACTAAATTAAATTAAATTTCTTGTTTATTAGAATAGAGTGAATATCAAAACCTTAGGACTCTTTTAGGGTTGTTTTATGATTATGTTAGAATTTAGGCTTTGGAACCCTACCTCACATGGTGTATTTTGACAAGTGATCCCCTAATCAGGTCTAGCAAATCCCCATATTGGTCATGCTCTTACTAAACAAATGTATTTCTAATCATAAGTGTAGATATGCTATATCTTCTCTAAGTTAGGATTGATTTATAGACATGATGCATTTATTATTACATATAGACTACTTCTATGAATTAATATGGACTCTTTGACCACTTTAATGTTTGACTGATAGTTCTTTTCTTGCTCTATAAGTGATATGTTTTAATTTTATAGGTGAGCTATGAATGAGGATTGATTTTTTATATATACCAATCCTTTGAGAAAACATATCACACTAAAGAACTTAGGCTAACCATAAGAACATATTAAATTTGTAAATTAGATGAATTTTGGGCATTGGAAACTTAGTTTGGAAAAGGGACACCTACGTCGACGTAGGTGTCTAATTAGGATTCAAGTATCTAGGAAGTTAAAAATAGGTACAGAACCAAAATTGGTAGAGAAGGATAATGATTATATTTAGATTAATTTGCATAGCATTGAAGTCCTTGTCATCAAAATCACATATGGTATGACTAAGAGATAATTAATTTGGCATAAAGTCAGTGAACACAAGCCTTTCAATAGTGGGAATATATTAGAAATGAAAGGTACAACCATGATAGGTATTTTCCAAGTGTACAAGATTGAGGTGTTATATAATTTAAATTTAATATCTACATCCCCCCCCCAATCTAGTAATGAAATTTCTAGTTTAAATGAAATTAAATATTACTTAGGTGTATATAGCACACCTTGCATTTGCATGGGCCCAACTTGAGTGTTTTTATGGTGATCAACATGAAACTAAGAGCATGTTAAAATTTATAATTAGTGCATATAATCTAATTTTTTAAAGCATCTAAAATTTTTTAAAGTAAAGAGATTAATATTAGGAGTAAACATATGTGTCAATGTAACCATCTTGCCTTATAGCAATTTGATTTGAAGAGATGCTTCATTATGAAGCATCGAGCTAATATTATTAAATTTTGAACATGTAAGTGCATAAATATATAGATATTGGAAGAAAATATGTCTCAAAACTTGGTGAAAATGTGAGTTATCACACAACCATTAAGCTTATCTCAATCATGCAACCCAATCATGCTTATAACCTAATGATTGTGAGTGATTCAATCAAATCACACTATATATCTAGTGAGGGTGGATGATTTAACTACTTCATCATATAAATATAGTTAAATTAGATGATTTAATAAAGTATCACTTATAAACTTGGTAAGATTGATTAATTAATTCATCTTGAACTTCCAAAGGTGAACCAACTATTGTAATAGATTGGCTTAATAAAAGTCCATAAAATTCCATCCTTGATATAATAACATTCCATAGTAGTATTTGAAATCTATAAAATGATTTAATTTTGTAATTTAAGGTGCCCTTTACATGGCATATGAACCTAATATATGTATCAAACTGAAACCTAGGTATAATAATGGTACCAATGTATGCAATGCTACCACAAATGTGTATTTGAATCATATAACTATGAAATTTGGACAATTTTAAATTTCTAAAAGTGTGTAGCACATGTTTCCATGGAATGACCCCACTAAATCTAGGGAATCTAATAACTAATTTAATTTTTGAGAACATGTTTTTATAACATGCCCCCATTGTAATCTAAAATTGTAAAAAAATGTGGAGGTCATGTCTCTATGACATGCCCCCATTGATAGCCCTCCCTTTTGGGGTGAGGAAAGTAAAAACTAGTAGATATCTTACCTCAAAAGGATAAGATAACTACATAAGTTTTAAATGGATCATGTATCATATAGGAGGAACATGTCTAGGTAGTTATAACATTGAAGCATGTAGAATGTGATCACATCAAGCCCTAAAATGCATGATATAGATCATGGAAATGTCTAGAGAGTAATAATACAATCTCAAAATTCAATCAAGCACACACCCAAGATAACTCAAAATCAAAACAAAATGTAATGGTCAAAAGAGACCTTATACAAGGGGCATGTTTAAATGTCACACAATCGAAGGGACATGAATTAATAAAATGTACACAAAGCATAGAATGGCATATTTAAATGTCCATTTACAACAAGTTATGACATGTTCAAATGTCATAATAGGCAAATAAAGGCATGGGGTCTACCAAAAATGGAGCATATTCAAATGCTCAAACAAACAAGAAAAGAGTAAGCAAGGTAAGACACTTAAGGAAGTCAAAAAAGGAAAGCACAGACTCATAACTAACATAAGCATATAATACTTGTCCCTAGATATATATGTTAGTAAAAAAATTTAAGTACATAGCATATCAAGTACATTAGGAAAGATATAATCATGGGTAAAGGCATGTGTAAGTATATAATCTAAAACATGATAATGTAAAGTGATCATATAAGAATATAACTTAGGTGTATCATGGTCAAATAAGTAGATGCCCCTAATGTATTGATGATATGAATAGATGAAGGCCCAACATCTATATGTGCATATGTCATGTGTTTGGGTATGCCTGTATCACACTCAAAAGATGTGTGAAACATATATGTGTATATATAAATAAATGGTATGTTATCTACCAACATGGAACCAACAACATAGATGCTAAGGGGATAATAAAACATGGAAATGCTAAATATATTTTTTATTTTTATTTTGAATTTTTTCACTTGTTTTTGGTATTTTTTGAAAGGACTAATCTAAGTAATATTCATCATCAAAAGGTGTAGGATCACTTCAAAAAAAATTCAACCTTTGTTTATATCGATGCAATATCACCTCCTCAATATTTATATGTAGTTATTTATTAGAATTCATTGGTAGGGGAGAACCATATCAATCATGTTGTATGCAATCTGCATATCCCTAATAGCAAAGGTGATACACATATTTTTAGTATTTAACATTGCATTTCAATCAACTAACCAATGTTGACCAAAGTTTAATGTCAAATGTGGCTTCTAATCTAATATCAATTATGGGAAAATAATGGTTGTGATATGGTAACCATTACTTGAATATGATCTATATGGAACAAATGGTTGAGAGCATGTATGTTAGAATCTAGATACTACCTTTATTGTATTACAAAAAGAGTTAGAAAGGAAGATTAAATGTTGATTTCATTTTAAAACACTCTCATTATATTTACAAATTTGTTTATTATGTTATTTGATGAGTTTGATTAAGTAATAATAATATCAAACCACAACAATAATTACAAATTGAATCCCAAAATGGCCTATAGATGCATCCATATTGAGCATAGTTATAGAAAGGGAAATCTGATTATTAAATTTTGAATATTTTGAAATCAAAATTTAGAAATAGAAATCAGGTATGATAAATCAAGAAACCCCAATTTAATTTGAGGGTTTTGAGACCAAAGGGTGGGTTCACCAAATTTTAACCTTAAATTGATGATACAAGGGTAAATAGGGTTAATAATATATAAATGATTAAACACAAGGGTGATAAACAAATCTATAGTAGGATAATTAATTTGCAAACTTAGATAAATAATATTATAAATTTAAATACTAAGTTATGATAACAATATAAAGTAAAATTATTAATTGATATTGTAATAGGTTGAAAGTGGACTAGATCAGGATCTTATAACAATGGTTAGATCCTAGAATTTTGCATTCTAAGGACTTAGATGCTTATTTTAGATATGGAATTTTACATTGACATAGGTGTATGATCTAGATGCATGTGTCCTATATGGAGTACCAAATTGATTTTGATGTGACCAACTAGAACCTTATGGGTTTTATGTCACATTTTTTTATGTATACAAATTTCACACATAGGGTGTCATTCTTCATCAAATGATCAAACCCTAACTCTTCATCTTTGGAGTGACTATGGGAAAAATGGGTTAATTTTATCATGGTATTAAATTTCCCCAAGGACCCCTTTGTCAATGGTAACTACCTACATATTTAATACTCCAAAGGGAGGCTAAGACTTATGTAGTTCTACCCTACGTGTTGTCTTGTGTAAGCACAAGGGTGAAATATGTGATAAATAAGTACATACAATTACCTATTTCATAACTTGGAAAATATGGATCATGGGCTAATCCTTTAATACTTTATACTTATAGATAGACTAATCCTATGATTGAAATGAAGATAGGAATGAATAGGGAAGCTTTGCTCACTTGAATGCTTAATTGATAGCTTTTTTGTTAGTTTGTATGTGAGAGATTAGAATTTTCTAGGTGAGATATGAATGAGGATTGATCTTATATATATACCAATCCTTTGGGAAAATATATTTCATTAAAGCACTTAGGATAACCATAAATAAATGTTACATTTGAAAATTGATGACTTTTGGGCACTAGATAGGGAAAAGTGACACTTGCATTGACGTAGACATCTAACTAAGAAGCAAGTGTCTAGGAAGCTAGAAAATAGGTATAGGTCCAAAAAAAATCATTAGAATAATGATTAGGTCTAGATCATTTTGCATAATATAGAAGGATTAGTCATCATAATAACATATGACCAGACTAAGAGATAAGTGATTTAGCACAAAGAGATAGTAGAAACAAACCTTTTGGTAAAGGGAAGGTCTTAGAGATGAAGGGAACAACCATGATAGGTATTTACCAAGACTGAGGTGCTATATAATTTAAATTTAGTATCTACACATCCATAATTAATCTTGTCATATTAATATGGATGGGTTAATAAGTTAATCTCAACTAGTCTCAATCACACACCAAGTTAAGATCTTGGGACCTTTGGGTTATGGTCCCACAAGAGATGACCTCTCTTAATTTCTCAATGGATAAAATGAACTTGCACCAATCAAGACCATAATTGACTAATTTTTTTCCTTTAATGCATCAATGCCCAGTCCCTAAGATGCCTATGTATCGACTTATGCTCCCAACATTAGTGTAAATAGGGTTATAATAATTTTTCCTAAAATTGAAGGAGTGATATCAGATATAAAATCCTATTAGGGCTAGGGTTCATAAATCATATCATCATATAATCTTATATATTATAATTTTTACCTTCGAATGTAA